>SNQJ01S0035955.1:54995-79791 GCA_010110895.2 Picea sitchensis | reverse complement strand
TCCAAAAGAGTGATTTTAAGAAACTGACAAGTGTAACTTTCTTCATGAAAATGATCTTAAAGAAGAGCTAGATCTTCTATCACCATGTCATTATCATGTCATCATCTTGATAACCAAAAATGAGGATAACACCATCACCCGTATATGTTCCTAGTTGACTTAATAACTGGACTAAAGAAGCGGGGTGTTAGGCCCATGGGATTGAAGAGGTGGGTTTTCAGGCCCGTGAGCAACTCACTCCAGGTGAGATAATTGTTGGGAATTGATTTCCTGACGGTTCCCAACTACAACTATAGTTCTATGAGACTTCCTTTCCAGCCTGTTTTTGAATCCTTGGAAAGGAAGTGGGGTAGCCTAAAAACTGTTGAGAAGAGAAGGGGCACACTTCCTGAGGTGGGACAGGCATGTAGGGAATGAGAGACTATGGGATGTTAGTTCGAGTTGGCACTCAACAGAGTTGTTCCTGCTATCTGAGATACATCATCCTGGTTAGGAATCCCTTTACCTGGGTGGAGTTTAGTCCCATCTCGGGGGTGACCCACTACTGAGAGTTTTGATCAATGCGGTCTAAGGATGGGAGGATCGTGGAAGGTCTGCATGGAGTTGGTGGTCTTCTTATCAAAGATAAGTGTCGATTGTGAGTTAATTTATGTGTTGCATCTTTATTATGCATTTTTTTTATGGGTTTTTCCTTGTGTGTATGATGCATTTGTATTTTACTATTATTTCACATGAATCTGTGTCTTTTCTCAGAGTATTTGTATATGTTTAAAAATTCATATACAGTCTGAAAGATTTTCGTGGAATAGCCTAGAAGGTGGATGGGGATGTTACAATATGGTATCATTGTTGATGGCAACAGAATTTTGAGAGATGTGGCTTAGCCTGGGTGGCCGGGTGATGTTACAATATGGTATCAGAGCTCCAATTTCCAACACTGAGCCTGGATGGGTTGAGTAAGTTGAAATTGAAGTGAAATTTTTAGATAGAATTGTTGTCGAAATGGAGAAATATCGAGTTACAAAATGTCCATGAGTTCCAAGAGGGAACTGAGAGCACACCTTAACTATGTTAGAAATATCAGGAGGTGTAGCGGTTCAAGAAACCACAATAGCCGTTGGATCTGAGCATGAAAGAATGAGGGGCGTCGGATCAAGCACAAACCAGAAGGAGAAGCGTTGTGGAGAATATCACATGCCAACCGTCAGATCTGTGCATGAGAGAGTGTGAGCCATAGATCTCACGGTAGTTCAGTGGTTCATCACTCCGTGAGAAACATGTCCTTGTGTTTCCAGGAGGAAAATCTCCCTAAGTCCCAAACTCCGAAGTAAATCTAGACCATTGGTCATCAGGGACACATGTCAGTAGATTCTCGAACCTTTGAGAGTTCGAAAATCTAGAGGATTGTGGATAAAAGGTGTTCTGGCATGAAAAGTCCTGAAGCCCCAAAGCCTATATTCAATCCACGTTGTCCGTTGACGGGGACATGTGTACCATAGATCTCAGCCCATCACCAGTTCGACGTTCGAAAATTCGGGAGGCAGCATGCATTGTAGCCTTCGAAATCCCAAAGCCCGGAGTTCCACAGGGGATCCTAGTCATTGGTTGAAAGAGGAGTGAGAGTCGTCAATCTCCAATTCAATGTTCGGTTGTTCATAGGTATTGTGCGTTGGATTCGCAGGAATTTCCGAAGCCCGTAGTCTCGAAGCTCCTATTGACTGTTGATCTCAGCAAGGAGCGGGGACCGTTGATTCTTGAACCCT
Source organism: Picea sitchensis (assembly GCA_010110895.2). Taxonomy (NCBI): domain Eukaryota; kingdom Viridiplantae; phylum Streptophyta; class Pinopsida; order Pinales; family Pinaceae; genus Picea; species Picea sitchensis. The sequence continues at coordinate 78,028 of SNQJ01S0035955.1, read as the reverse complement.
TCGAGTGTTTTTCATTTCAACGTTCGAAGGAAAAGTAATGTTGTGCTATAATATCCTCTGAAGCTCGAAGCTCTGAAGCTGGAGTAGTTTTCCAATTCAGCGTTCAGGTGAGTTGGGGTGTTGTGTTAAGAAATATTTCAAATCCTGAAGCTCCGGAGCGTCGGAGTAATGAAGATCAGAAGAAGCTCCCGTTTGGGGGTTTTCCACTTCAAAGTTAAGAGGGAATGTTGTGTTATGTTGGAAAAATCTCTGAATACCAAACTTTCAAAGTGTCGGAGTCCCGAACTTCTGAAGTGTTGGAGTCCTAAAGCTCCGGAGAAGTGCTCGTTCAAGAGTTTGCGAATTCAACATTCGGGGGAATTGGAGTGTGTTGAGGGAGAAACCTTAGAATCCCAAAGTTCTAAAGCGTCGTAGTACAAAATTTGTGTATAAGCACCATTTAGTTAAGCGCCTAGTTCTATCCCATGGTCACATGAGTTTTGGGCCGAAGTAAAGGGGCTAGTGCTCGAAAATTGATTTTAAAGAAAGAAAAGGGATTAGAGAAGGAGCTCGTGGGTTTCTGATTTGTATGGACCTACATTTGAGGGAAATCATAGGACCTTGTGAACCTTAAGAGAGGATTCAACACAGGTCCAAGAGCTAATTGGACTTCCGAAGAAGATCACCTGTACAAGGATTACCCTCACATATAGGACAATTTTTCAAATAACCATAACTTTCTGCTCAAGAATCTGATTTGAGCATGGAAGTAGGTGTGGGAAAGATATTGGATAGTAGAATGTAAATGTTGACCTAGAAAACTGATCTAGATAGTCAATTTCTCATAAAATTAGAAGAAAGAAGTTTGATGCATTATTGAACCAGAATTGTTCATAATTTCATGCAGTTGATAAATCAATTATCCAAACAAGTTATGTTGGCTGCACATTTTTACAGAGTTAACAACAATTAGATCATAACAGGATCAACACAGAGTGTAGAATCATGGAAGATACACAGGGGGCTTACATCCAGGAGGATGAGATCAAGGGGATGGATGTCAATACGGGTAATGAAGGTACAAACTCAAATGGACATGGAGAATGATAGGAAGAAAACATAAACTTGGTAGATACCATTAAAAATTTGAAAAAGGATGTCCAAAGTTATAAAGTTGATAGTGAAAGGCTTATAAAATCCAAGGAGTAGCAGGAGGACTTCAACATAAAGTTAATGTAGAGCTTGCACATAATAGAAAATAAGATGGATAAGGAGGATGACTCAAGCAAGTCAGGAAGTCACAGGTCTCGTGATGAGAGAGGAAGAACAAGAAGTGTTGGAAGACATCACCATCACTCCCCAAGGCATTCCACTAGGAGAGAACACAGTAGCTCAAGTCCATCCCCTATTATGAAGCATAAGAGGGGGTATGGGGTGGATGAGCTACAAGGAGAAATGAACAAAATCAAACCTCCTACATTTGATGGTGAGAAAAAGAAGGATGAAGATGCAGAGACATGGTTGCTAGGCATGCGAAAGTATTTTCAATTGCATAATTATTCTTCGCACGTGGAAGGAAGAATTTCCATATATCAACTCAAGGGAAAGGCATCCATGTGGTGGGACCAATTTGTGCAGGTGCAACACATTAAAGAGAAAAATGTCACTTGGAAGGAATTCAAAAAGTATTTTCAAAATAAATATTTGACTAAGAGATACTATGACAAGAAAATGAACGAGTTCTTAGAACCCAAGCTTGGGAGTATGACCACAGATGAATATGAAAGAAGGTTTTAGAACTACTAAATTATGTTTCTTTCATTAAGGATGAGACAATTAATATTCAGAGGTATTTGAGTGGGTTTCCATCATTCATCAATTACAAGATACAATATGATGATCCCAAAACATTGGAGGATACCATAAGGAAAGCTAAATTCCTATATGATCAACACAAAGGAATGCCAAAATTCCAAAAATATTGGGAAGATAAGAAGAAATACAAGATGGAATAGAGGAAGAAGGGGACTAAGCCACCATTCTTCACAAATAATCCTCAAGGACAACCAGTTTCTAGAGAACCCAAAATGATTGAGACAGGGGGGCAAAGGCCAAGACAACCACCTATTCAATGTTGGGGTTGTAAGAGAGATCATATGTATAAAGATTGTCCTCACAGAGGTGAAAAAGTGAGGATTGTTCACAATGTACATCAAGATGAAACAATGGAGGATATGGGAAGAAGTGTACCTAAGATCTATGCAGTCGTGGACAACAAGCAAGTTGAGTTTCAGTCACATATGATTAAAGTGGAAGGTATGATTAACAACCAAACCATTTATATTTTAATTGATTCAAGAGATAGTCATAGTTATATAGATCCTAATATGGTGGAAAAATTGCATTTTCCAAGAAGCAAGCATGGAAAATCTTGGTTGGTGTAGCTGGATACAAGAGGCAAAAGAAAAATTAATGAGATGGTTAAGTCATGTCCAATGGACATGAATGGACTAAGCACCAGGGCAGATTTGAACATCTTGCCTTTAGGTTCCTATGACTGTCTAATTGGTATGGATTGGTTGGACCAACACCATTCTATCCCAGATTTTTAAAATAATGAATTTACTTGTTGGGATGGAGAAGGGAACCTAAGGACGGTACATGGAATTCCCAGGGCAATAACTGTCAGAGAAATTTCAGCATTGCAGGTGAAGAAAAGTTACAGAAAAGGGTGTCAAATATTTGCAGCTCATATGTAAGAGACACCTAAAGATAAGGTGTCAAATATTGAAGATTATGAAGTCCTAAAAGAGTTTGATGATGTATTTAAAGATATATCAGGATTACCCCCTAAAAGAGAAATTGATTTCTCCATCAATCTGATGCCTGGAGAAGCTCCAGTATCCAAGACCCCTTACAGGATGAGTACACAAGAATTGAAGGAATTGCAAATACAACTTGAAGAGATTTTGAAGAAGGGATATATATGCCCATGTGTGTCACCTAGGGGTGCCCCAGTATTATATTTGAAGAAGAAGGATGGAACATTGAGACTTTACATTGACTTCAGGCAGTTGAACAAGGTAACTGTGAAGAATAAGTATCATTTTCCAAGGATCAATGACCTCTTTGATAAGTTGAAGAATGAAAAATTATTCTCCAAGATTGATCTCAGGTCAGGTTATCATCAGGTAATAATCAAATAAGAAGACATCAACAAAACCACTTTAAGAACAAGGTATGGGCATTATGAGTTCACAGTGGTGTCATTTGGGTTATCAAATGCACCAGTTGTCTTCATGTGTTTAATGAATGGTATTTTCAGATAATACTTAGATAAGTTTGTCATTGTATTTTTAGATGACATTCTTATATATTCCAAGTCGGAGGAAGAGCATGAACAACACTTGAGGATGGTATTACATGTATTAAGGGAGCATCAGTTGTATTCCAAATTGAGAAAGTGGTCATTTTATCAAAATCAAATTCATTATTTGGGACATATCATATATGAGGAAGGGATAGCACTGGATCCTGAAAAGATTGAGGCCATTAGAGGATGGTCAACACTAAGGAATGTGATAGAGGTCAGATCATTCATCATCCTTGCGGGCTACTACAAAATATTTGTTTAAGGATTCTCAAAGATTGCACACCCGATCACTTGCAAAAGAAGGGAGTGAAGTTTCAGTGGACATTGGAGTGTGAAAAGATTTTCCAACACTTGAAGTATTTATTAACCAGTGCTCCAATAATAAGGATTGTTGATCCAAATGAAGAATTCATTGTATGCATTGATGCATGTAAAGAAGGACTTGGTGGAGTCCTCAGTCAAAATGGGTATGTTGTATGTTATGAATCAAGGAAGTTGAAGGAGCATGAAAGGAACTATGTTACTCATGATTTGGAGCTGGAAGCCATAATGCATGCATTGAATATGTGGAGGCACTAACTCATGGGGAAAATGTTTGAGTTCAGGACAGACCATAATGGTATGAAACATTTATTTGGACAACCAACTCTAAATGCCAGGAAAAACAAGTGGTTAGAATTTCTCAGTGAATATGACTTTGATATAAATCATATCAAAGGGAAATAGAACAAGGAGTTGATGCACTTAGCAGAAGGGTGCATGAGTTTCATGTTACAACCATTAGGATGGACCAATCAGATTTGAAAGACAAAATCTTAGAGGATGCAAAATCAGATTTACAATACATGGAAATAATAACAAAATTACAGAAAGGTATGTTGCAGTAGAAAATTGAAGACTACAAGCTGAGGAATGAAGAAATTATCATGTACAAAGGAAAAATTTGTGTGCCAAATTCCCAGGAATTGAAAAATCTGATATTGAGAGAAATGCATAATGTACCTTATGCTGGGCACCCAGGGTATCAAAAAAATATTGCAGTTGTCAAGAGCCAATATTATTGGCCAAGCATGAAGAAAGAAGTCGTTGAGTGTATTGCCAAATGTTTGGAGTTTTAAAAGGTCAAGGCTGAGCATAGACACCCAGTTGGTTTGATACATCCATTACCCATTCCTAATTGGAAATGGGAAGTTGTAACAATGGATTTCATCACCAAACTGCCCAGAACAAACAAGAAGCATGATTCTATCATGGTAGTGGTGGATAAGCTTACTAAAGATGCTCGTTTTATTTCAGTAAAGCTCACTCACAAGGAAACCAACATTGCTAATATTTATATGAGATAAATTGTTCAAATTCATGGTATACCCAAGCCAATCGTGTCTGACAAAGATCCAAAATTTATGTCAAATTTTTGGAAAGGAATATTTAAGGGATTTGGAACAAATTTGAATTTTAGCACAACTTATCATCCAGAATTGTATGGAAAAATAGAGAGGGTGAATCAAGTGATTGAGGATATGTTGAGGATGTATGTGATGGATAAACCATCAAAATGGGAGGATTACCTACACTTAGTAGAGTTTTATTATAACAATGGGTACCAAGCATCTCTAAAGATGAGCCCATTTGAGGTACTTTATGGAAGAAGTTGCAACACATTGGTAAGTTGGGATGACCCAACAGATAGAGTAGTGGTTGGGCCAGAATTACTCAGGGAAATGGAAAAGAAAATGTCGAAAATAAAACAGAATTTAAAGGATGCTCAAGACAGGAAGAAAATATATGTTGATAAGGGCAGAACTCATAGGGAATTTAAAGTGGGTGACCATGTATTCTTGAAAGTGACAGCCAACAGAAGTTCCCTCAAGTTGGAAAGTTTTTCAAAGTTACCAGCTCATTATTGTGGGTCGTTTGAAATCCTAGAGAGGAATGGGCTTGTAGCATACATGCTTGCATTTCCTTCATCAATGTATGTTCATAATGTATTCCATGTATCATTTCTCAAAAATTATATACATGATGTTAATCATGTTATTGATTGTAATGTGATTCAAGTGGAGCAATAAGGCGCTTTTTAGGTGCATCCGGTGTGCATATTGGACCGAAAGATCAAACAACTCTGGAATCGAGCCATAGAGATAATAGAGGTCCAATGGACTGGGTACTTTCCTGAGGATGCAACTTGGGAGCATGAGGATTCTATGCGTGCAGAATACTCGCATCTTTTTGAGGATTTTTTAAATTTTTGGTGGTGAATGTGTATATATATTGCACTAAGGACAGTGCATAAATAAGGCGAGGGGAATGTAATATCCCAAGACCGATCCCCAGCTGTAAACGTAAATATTTTTTATAGGCTGGTGAGCCAGGTTATTATAGGCCAGAAGGCTTATGTGATTATTAGGCCGAAGAGCCTAGATGCTAAAGGCCAGTGAGCCTATTTTTGTAATATGTAAACACTCATATCATAAATGAAAAACGCATCATTGCGTGTAGACCATCCACAATAAAAGTGTATGGGGGACTAAACTCCACTAGGAACGGAAATGGGGAGGGGGTAGGAACCTAGAAAGGGGGCTAATCTAGAGGGATTATTTGCAAAGGAATATTATGATATATTCCTAAAGACTAAGGTATGGATAATTATTTTATCCTAAGTTCTAAGGATGGGGACTAGTGAGCCAAAGTGGCTCTCAACCTAACAAGTGTCAAATTTTGGACATGCATACAAAGAGTTTGGACTTATTGCATTATTCATTCATTCCATCATTCTGGTCTCACCATCCTGCACGTACTCCTTCAACAGTAAACCGTACCCTTCCTCTTATGAGTAGTGCACCTGTACCTTCCCCGAAGGTTGTTGCTGCCATCACATGTAATTTACCCGGAGGCTACTGCTGCCATCACCTGTACCATACTAGAACATTGTTTCTGCCATCACCTGTATCTATTCCTGGTTGACTTAAGTGTTATACTGAAGAAGCGGGTTGTCAGGCCCGTGGGATTGAAGAGGTGGGTTGTAAGGTCCGTGAGGAACTCCCTCCAGGCGAGAGAATTGTTGGGAATTCATTTCCCGAGGGTTCCCAACTGCAGCTACAGTGCTATGAGACTTCATGTCTGGCATGTTGTTGAAGCCCTGGAAAGGGAAGTGGGGTAGCCGAAGGATTATTGAGCAGAGAAGGGGCACACTTCCTGGGGTGGGACAGACATGTGGGGAATGAGAGATTATGGGTTGTTAGTTCGAGTTGGCACCTGATGAATTTGTTCCTATTGTCTGAGATACATCAGCCTGGCTAGGAATCCCTTTACCCAGGTGGATTTTAGTCCCAGCTCGGGGGTGACCCACTACTGAGATTTATGAGCAGCGTGATCTAAGGCTGGGAGGATCGTGGAAGGTATGCACACATTTGAGGTTTTCTTATCAAAGATAAGTGTCAATTGTGTGTTAATTTATGTATTGCATATTTATTATGAATTTTTTTTATGGTTTTTTCCCCGTGTGTATGTTGCATGTGTATTTTACTATTATTCTGCATGAATATGTGTAATTTTTCAGAGTATTTGTATATGTTTAAAAATTTGTATATAGTCCAAAAGTTTTCCATGGCATAGCCCAGCAGGTTGTTGGGGATGTTAAAATATGGTATCATTGTTGTTGCTAAGAGAATTTTGAGAGATGTGGCTCGGCTTGGGTGGTCGGGTGATGTTACATCCCCGGAGCAACAAAAATCGGTGACCAAGTTGTTTGGATATAATTATGAGATTGTTTATAAGAAGGGAAAATAAAATGTGGTGGTTGATGCTCTTTTCAAGAAATATGAAGATTAAGGGTCCCTCTTTTCTCTCTCATTCATTTCCACCAACTGGATTCAGGATGTTCAATAGGAATGGTTTCAAGACCCAAATGTTTTTGGCCTAATCCAAAAACTTCAATAGGATCCCCAAGACACTGCGGGTTACTCTTGGCACAATGATAAGTTTCACTATAAATGTCACTTGTATTTAATAAAATAGTCTACACTTAAATCCAAGGTGCTCTCTGAGTTTCATGCTTCACCTAGTAAAACAGGCCATTCAGGTTTTACCAAAACTTATGAATGAGTCAAACGATATTTCTTCTGGGACAGTATGAAATAGGACATCCACAAATTTGTGGCTGAATGTGATACCTATCAACAGAATAAGGATGATACTATCAAACCTCATGGTACACTCCAACCACTTCTGCTTCCACCTACTATTTGGATGAATATTTCTATGGATTTCATTGTTCGCTTACCCAAATCAGGAAATAAGTCAGTCATCATGGTAGTAGTGGATCATCTTTCCAAATATGCTCATTTTTGCGCTCTTCAACACCCGTTCACAACATCCATAGTAGCTAAAATTTTATGGATAATATCTTCAAACTCCATGGAATTCCTCATTCTATTGTTTTTGACCCTGATCCCACTTTTACCAGAAATTTTTGGCAAGAAATATTCAGGATCCAGGGAACTCAATTGAATCTCAACACAACCTATCATCCCTAGACTGATGACCAAATAGAAGCGGTCAACAATTGTTTGGAAACATATTTGAGGTGTTTTGTATCTGACAAACAACATCAATGGGTTTAGTGGTTACCCCTAGCTGAATGGTTGTACAAAACCTCTTACCATACTGTCACTCACATGAATCCTTTTGAATCAGTCTACAGATAGAAGCCACCATCGGTTCTCCCATACATACCGGGTGTCTCCAAGGTTTAAGAGGTTGACCGCAATCTTATAACTCACATGAACATTCTCCATACTCTCAAAGAAAATTTGGTAATGGCTCAAAACCACATGAAGCAACATGCATATCAGGGTCATTATGAACTTCAATTTACTGAAGGGGATGAGGTGTTTCTCCATATCCACCATACAAGAATACTTCACTCAAATCCCAACAGTGTTAGAAACTTGAACCAAAATTTTATGGTCCTTATACTATTCTCAAACGCATGGGGCTAGTGGCCTATCACTTAGCTTTGTCCAGTCACTACAAGCTACATATTTTTTTTCATGTCTCATGCCTGAAGAAAGTGATTGGCACCAAATGCCACACCTAGACCAACCTACTAGAGTTGGATGAAGGAGGTTTTGTTTGGTTGCAGCCACAAGATGTCTTGGACTAGCAAGATTGTTGCCTCTGTCAGTGCACCATCAAGGAAGTTTTGTTTCACTAGAAGGATACTCCACCAAAAGATGCCACTCGGGAACCGACTACCATTCTGCAGCAATTTCCTCATCTTAAGCCTTGAGGACAAGTCTCTTTTTCAAGGGGGAGGGCATGTTAGGTACCTAACCCCTCACATAGATAGAATAGTATATTTTACATGTAATAAACACCGACATTAGTTAATAAGGCCTAAATATATTTTCCATGAAATAATGGCCGACATTAGTTAGTAAGGCCTATTTAATAATTGTGAACAAGTCAATATAAGAAGACCTAATATAATCTTTCACTTCTAGAAATATCTTCCTCTAGAATGTTCTTTAGAATATAGAATTAGTATAAATAAGAGTAGGAGGCATTAGAAAGATTTTCTTGAGAATTATTGTAACAGAGATTTGCTCTACTGGAGGTTATCCCCTCGAAGAGGGAAGTGAACATTGATTTCTTTGAATAAAGGTATTATTTTTGGTATTTCTCTTCTCAATATTTTGTTGTTCCATTGATATCTATTGAATATTTATATTTCTGCATATTATATTACATCTAGTACATTACATTCAACTATAAAGGAAATATCTATGAGAAAATTCATGGCATAGGAATAGGCTCCCTACTATCACCAATAGTTGGAAACATCTACATGGATCATTTTCAAGGGATTTAAAATCCTTTCCACTGATCCTAAGAGTATGGAAATGATACATGGATGATATCTTCACCAAATGGGGACATTGTAGAGAGGACATTGAAAGCTTCTTCAAGAACATCAATAGTTTCTTATGGCACTTCAAATTCACCATTGAGATAGAAAGGGACAACCAAATTTAACTTTTGGATATAATGCTCAATAAGAATATCAATGGAAGACTTAGATATCAAGTATATAGGAGGAAGTCACACAAAAAGAGATACCTTCATGTAGTATATCATCACCACCCATGTCAAAAAGTAACCATCATTCACACCCTTTCCACAAGGGCCACAATAATCTTGTATGAAAAACACTTGAACTATGAACTAGATAACCTTAGTATGGTATTTTGAATGAATGGTTACAATGATTGGAAGATTAGCAAGGGAATCCACAAAGAAATGAACATGGGACACTTACATAGGAAGGTGGATATCCTGAAACTCACATTTCCATACATCAAAGGTACCATAAATCAAATTGGCAAAATACTAAGAAGTAAGAACATCGTGATATCCCTCACTCCCATGAACACCATTATAATCTTGGTAGACTCGGTGAAGGACTCATTAGATCTTAGGAAATTGAAAAGTTTCTATCAAATTCCATGTTCCTATGGAAAAGTCTATATTGGTGAAATTGGACAGTCACTATAGTCTACAGGTACACTTAAAACAACATGCAATAGATAATTCTAGAGATTGAACCTCTAGATCAACTCTCACATTGTTATAGCTCATTTTTCCTCAGCCCATGCAACTTGCTTGGATGGCCTTTCCATTTCCCTATGCAGACTTGAAGTCCCCTTTTTGTACTTTCCAGAGCCAAAAAATCATATTTTTCCACATATACGCACCCTACCTGTTAGACAGCATGCGTATACACAGGTTGCACCACTACAGCCCGCGTACATCGAGTTTGGTGCTCAAAATTCAAAATTGTGTCGGGTTTCCATGTCATGTCATGAGATCCATGTTCCTTGACCTTCCATATACTAGAAACATTCTGACTCGGCCCTTCAGTTCCATTTGAAGGCTTTAAATTGAGCCATATCAGAGTCGTGGAGGAGAAGAATTCAACTTTTGAGAGAAAATATACTCTAGATAAATTTCACTTCACATTGAGTCTGCATCTCTTTATCCTTGAAAGTCTTAACACATTGTTCAACCCCCAAACTCTTCCTTCTTTGATGGAGAACCTCATTGTCTCCTTTATATGAGTTGTCCTTTGGTGGAGGATTGAAGTAGTGGAGGCCCAACTGGAAGAGACTTAGTTTTTCGGTTCTGAGATGTACTGACACATAAGTTTGTCACTTATACACTTATGTTGATTATTTTAAGAGAAATACTCTTTTCTCGTCCAATTGATATCTTGCAAATATTTGAATTATTATTCCTTGGGCGTATTTGTCATGTATGTTAATGGATTATGCTATTTTATGTGATAACATTATATATTATCACCATATGCTTGCATATCTTGGTTGTTGAGGACAAGTTGCAGGTATAAAGTTTTGAGTCGTGTGATCAACGATGGTCTTCATCGAACGTTCGACAAGGTAGGCTATTGATCTTGTCTTGTTAGCATTTTCATTTATAGAGCATACTTGAGATTAGAGTTGATTTCTATGTGTCATTTTGTTTGTTGTGGTTTACCTCATGCCATAGAGAGATTTTCCTCGTAACAGAATTGACGACCATACTTGGGAAATAATCTTCTTTTTTGGGGTTTGGAGTGTTTTTCTCCTTGAATTGCTCTTTGTTAGCCTGAGTTTCCTTGTCATCTGATTTCTTAACAGCCTATTTTTACTTTGCATCTGAGTTTCTTGTCTTAATCCTTACCCTGGCATTGTTTTACTAAATATACGTGGGTTTTCCCTTGATATATGCGTACATACACAAGTTGTCCTTATATAAGGCGTGTGCATATGCGAGTTTTTCTCAAACAGTCACGTACATCAACTTTTTTTATTACTGGCTTAGTTTGGTGGTTGTTGGGTGAGTTTGGTTGATTGTTGAGTCTTCTTGCGTCTCTGTCCTAACTGTTGAGTGCTTACAGAGAGATAATAAACCTTCTTATTGTTGGATTTTCGGGCGATATTCTTTATTATCATCTTTTTCATTGATTATCCTTGCATCTTGGTCTAAGTGTTTGTTTCTTGGTATCATGCTTGGCTTGTCTCTTTTTGTTTGCAGTAGGCTCTGTGTATCAAGCCGTTATTCAGTGCTTTCATTTTTGTTTCTTTATATCGAAAATACAAAAAACAAATTGCTCATTTTACATTATGGCATTTTCTCTTTTGGTTATTTAGTATTGATCTTAACATATGAGGAAAGATTGCATTTTATTGAAATTGTAGAAATCGCATTGAAAGTTGCATTTGAAAAGCTTACCATCTTTAGAGAATTTAAGATTAGGACTTAGCACTATTTTTATATTCATTCCTTTGATATGATGAGTCATAATATCATCAGTTTCATGATCACATCTCTTGAGTAAACAAAGCCATTAAAAGACTAAAACTGATATCCATGTTCAATGATATGAGTTTGAGTCAAATCACTTTGAAATAGCATAAGAAACAATCTAGAAGCATAATTGGAGCTAGAGATGCCTATGGAGAGCTTCACAATGGAAAATTGAATTATAGAAATTGGTAGGATCATAACAAACAAGTACAACACATGCAGGAGGCTAAATTGATTCAAATAATCTTGTATGATCAACATTGAAAGGAGGGTTCCATTCTTGATGTAGTCTTTCCCACCAAAATGGCATATCACAAAGAAAAAAATGTCCCTTTAAACCTCCACCTAAATCGAAAGAAAATTGTGTTATTTAATAATGAGAACAGTCCACACAAGAATTTCAATATCAAAGAAAAATGACAACAACCCACACATAAAATTAGGTTGATGTAAAAACAAATGTGAATGGATTACCATAATTAAAATTATAATTATAGTTAAAATTGTCCGTATAAGAATTAAAAATTGAATATTGGAAAAATCAAAATGAAATCTCATTGGAACTTATACCAAACGTGTACGTTTGGATCCTGATAAAGGCATGCAAACAAATATGAGGGAGATTAACTTTATGCATACTTACTTTAGCATGTTAATATAGAATGACAAGGGTGTGCCAAGGTGACATTTTGCTGACATTTTCCCTAGAATCCAATTTTTAAATATATAAATCTCGAAATTTGAAACTTCGCCCAGAGAAATAATTACAGAAAATACTTACACAAATATGATATATAAATCACAAAAAAATATAATATATAAATCACAAAATTTGAAACCCTGCCCAGAAAAAGCTTGACATAAATACACTTCAAATGAGGTTATTAGAATGGGTTGGAGATTTTAAAAATGAGTTAGATATTATAAAATATACCAACTGTAGTAGACAATTTTGACTAAGGTGTTACTAGAATGAATTTTATTAAATATGCCAACGGGGATTGAGAGGTTACTAAAAAGCTAGTGAAGGAGCATTCTGCTCTCTAGAATATTGAGAAACAATACAACTACTATTTCTTGTACACATATTCTCGAAAGGGTTTGAATCTAACAAACCAAGACCCTATAAAGAGAACACCTTGCTGAATGGAATCAATTGACAATTTGTCTAGATCTTCAGATATAATTTTCTGCTATGTTATGTTATGTATTAGATTACTTGGAAGTTTTGGCAATCTGACTACTACTGGTGGGATTTTCCATTTGAATATATGAAGTGTAAGTTGAAGAAGATCGGTGCAGAGGTGTGTCAACAGGAAATGGGAATGGAGGAGTGGTAATGTCAATGTCTCCTTCTAACATTTGAGAAACAATACAACTACTATTTCTTGTACACACATTCTCGAAAGCGTTTGAAGATAACAAACCAAGACCCTATACAGAGAACACCTTGCTGAATGGAATCAATTGACAATTTCTCTAGATTTCCAGATATAATTTTCTACTATGTTATGTTGTAGGTTTTCCACTATGATATGTTATGTATTACATTACCTGGAATTTTTAGCATTCTGAGTACTGGTGGGATTTTTCATTTGAATCTCTGAAGCATAAGTTGAAGCAGATTGGTAAGAAGAAGATCGTTGCAAAGGTGTGTCAATAGGAAATGGGAATGGAGGAGTGGTAATGTAAACGTCTCCTTCTAGCATTTGGACGACTGTGCTCATCCAGGGACGACGAGATGCCTTTAACTGAATGCACCACAGTCCAACTAAACTTAATCTTTTGGCTATGCCTAGGTCTTCCTCTGACATGTTCCCTTTTCTTAAATTTCCAAAATCACCCTTTTCCACTTGTTTAAAAGCCCACTCTACCTAGAAGAATTGGCTTGATCTACTCTCTACATTGTCAATATCAATGTTTTTCCTTCCCCACCTCTCTGGAGCAACATAACCTAGTGTTCCTCTAGTCTGGTATACTCCATGTAATTTGGAATCCTCTTTGTTGGAGTTGTTCAAAATCCTTATCTGCGCTAATATTGTAGCTTTTATTTGTTGGAACGATTATAGGATAGGTATCACAACTTGGAATTTTGATGCCTACCTCAGGGTAAAAGAAGCAATATATGTTTCTTTCTGTGCAATTGAGCCTCTACACGTTATAGACGACAACACCATTGACAATTATGTCTGTTGGTTGTTGTGTACAGTTAACAATTGTTCTCACCATGTATGCATCAGAAAGATTGAAAAATCCACCTTTTAATAACCAATCATACTTGCCAGAGTTATACTTTTCAAAAAAAGAGTGGAATGTAGCATCGATATAAGATGGGGTGATTTGAAGGGTTTCGGTAGAGTAAGAGTATCTTGTGATATCTCCAACTACCAACCAATCGTTGAAAGACACCATAACCACATAATCATTCAATGTTGCATTTACTCTATATTTTGTATATATGAATGCTATTTTATGTGTTTAATTGTTGTTGTGCATGTTTAAATCAATTGCGTTCATGAGTAATTATTAATGATATTTGCATGATTGTGTATCTCACACTCTTAATATTTCAGCATTTAAATCGAATGATAGTCAATTTCATAGTAACGTGGCTCAACCATAATAATATCAAAGAATGGTATCAGAATGGTAAGTTGGGCATGTTACATAAAAAAAAATTGTGGTAGCGTGCCTTAGTGAGTACATGGGGACATCACACTTAATATACTTCCATATATACAAAACCAAAACTATTTCCTTCAATTGTCAAATCCATTTAGAGTTCTCTTCATAGAATAACATATTCTTAGTAGAATACTTCTATTTAGACAAAACCAAAATCATTTTCTTAAACTATCAAACCATATATAATCTTATTTACTCAATCTAAATACTTTTGTGTCATAACATAGTTGAAACAACCTAGTAGCAACATACATATTTTCTTTCAAGATATCAAACTTATCTAAAAAACTTTAGGTCTAACAAAAAAACTACCATAAAAGAAACAAATACCAACTCAATGCTCCCTTAGATTGAGTTGGGTTTTTGATAGTTGTTAGACCTCATCTCATTTTGGGAGTTCCACTCACAAGAATGGGCCCTTTGAAGGAAGCTTAACCTACACCATAACAAAGATGTATGCATAGAAATTAGATTTTCACCTTAATCACAATTCCTAACTACAACAAATGTTGAGTCTTCTACCTAAACTTAATATACATCTAAGAACATATAAAAATATTTTGTACATCCAAAATTATAAAAAATGGTAAAACATTCTAAATTGGTACTTCACAAAATGATACATTGGAGTATTAAATAAAGCTTGGAATTTTTTTTGATAATTTTGGCACATGTAGATGAACAATTTTCCTCATTAATTGGATTTCATAAGTGTACAAAATATTCGTTACACATAATAAATCATTTTTAATAAATCATCATTGGAGTGTCTCATTGGTAGAAACCTAGATGCCTCTATGAAGACTCATTATTGGAGTGTCTCATTGGTAGAAACCTAAATGCCTCTATGAAAACTATGTAGAGATTGAAAATGGACAATTAAATTATACAAATTRATAGGATGACAACAAACAAATACCAATTTAGCAAATACAAATAGGAAAGGAGGTTAAATCACAAGGTCAACAACACATGCAAGAAGTTAAATTGATTCAAATGATCTTAACACATGTAAGAAGTTAAATTGATTCAAATAATCTTGTAAGATCAACATGGGAAGGAGGGTTCCATTATTGATGTAATCTTCCCCACCAAAATGGCATATCGCAAAGAAAATGATCCCTTTAGACATCCACCTAAGTCGAAGGAATTTGGTGCTATTTGATAATGAAAGCAATGGACACAATGGAATTTCAATATCAAAGAAAAATGACAACCACCCACACAGAAAGTTAAGTTGATGTAAAAACAAATGTGAATGGATTTTTCCATGATTAAAATTGCTCTTATTTTTCCCTTTCCCTTGATAGAAGGATTAAGATAATTAAATGTTGGAAAAATCAAAATGAAATCTCATAGAAAATTATACCAAATATGCACCAACATATTGTTTGGATCCTCATAAAAGCATGCAAACAAATATGAAGGAGATAACCTTTTTCCAGATTTGCAAACCTACTTTTGCATGTTTAGATAGAATGACAAGAGCCTACCAAGATAACATTTTTCTCTTATTTTTGAATTACTTGAATCCAATTTTCAAATATATAAATCCCTTAATTTGAAACTTCCCCTTGAAAAATAATTAAATGGAAAAAACTTGACACAAATGCAATATATAGATCTCAAAATTTGAAACTTTGCCCATAAAAATAATTAAACAACAAAAAACTTTACGCAAATACAATATATAAATCCTAAAATTTGAAGCTTCGTCGAGAAAAATAATTAAACGGAAAAAACTTGACATAAATACAATTCAAATGAGGTTATTAGAATGGGTTGGAGATTTTAAAAATGTGTTAGAGATTATAAAATATACCAACAAGTGTAGTAGACAGTTTTGACTGAGGTGTTGTTAGAATTTTATTAAATACGACAACAGAGATTGAGGTGTTATTAAAAAGCAGTGCAGGAGCATTCCGCTCTCTAAAATATTGAGAAACAATAAAACAATACTACTACTATTTCTTTGTACACACATTCTTGAAATTGCTTGAAGCTAATAAACCAAGACCCTATACAGAAAACACCTTGCTGAATGGAATCAATTGAAAACTTCTCTAGATCTTCAGGTATAATTTTCTGCTATGTTTTGTATTACATTACGTGGAAGATTTAGCATTCTGACTACTGGTGGGATTTGCCATTTGAATCTCCGAAGCGTAATTTGAAGAAGATTGGTAAGAAGAAGATCGCTCCAAAGGTGTGTCAACAGGAAATGGGAATGGAGGAGTGGTAATGTCAACGTTTTCTTCTAACATTTGGACCAAAATCAATTAATAATTCTCCTTCAAAATAAAATTAAAAGAAACATTAAAAAAATGTTGCAACATAGAAAAATTAAAGTTTTAAATTAATTATTTATCTTAACAGTATCACTAATTAGGAAAACCAAATATTTCATTTTCTTTTACATACTATTTTAAATAATATATGCCCTCAATCATTTAGCAGGAAACTTATGACTTATCAAGAAAACCTCTATTCTAAAGGGCATCTATCCTTCTAGTCTTATCACAATAGGCCAACATGTCCATTTGTAGGAATTGAACCCAGGTGGAGAGGATAACAAACATTAAATATTGATTATATTTATCGTTTAAGGTTTAGGGTAAAAATAGGTAAAATATATTTTTTGATAACCATGTATCTTCCACTAATCAATTTTATTTGCATCCAATCCATTTTGTGAATTTTGATTTTGTTAGTAGGAGTATTATTTTTTTTTTCAGGGTTAAAATTACAATTTTTTGCAACTATAATCCATAAAGTTATAAACAAAAACCTTAAAATCAATCATTCAATTGAAAGTGGTGCCATGAGTGATACCCCTTTTTTCGGGGTTAACATTACAACTTATTTAAAACTATGAACTTGACAACCTTCAAAATCAACCTTTGAATAGAAACATAATGTTACAATTAACACTTTTTTTTTCAAATTTTTTGAAATCAAAACATAAATAAATTCTTTTTTAAACATTAAGTAAACTAGCACATCCACATGATTTGTGGATGAATAATGCCCATAGACATGCAGTTTAGTTCTACTAAAAATTAAAATTAAGGTTTTGGTCCATGAAAACTTTAAGTTAGGTTAGGGTTTTGTATTAAAAATTTCATTTAGTTTTTTTACATTTAAAAAATAACTTAAAAAATAACCTTAGATTTGTAGTAATCTATAAACTAAAAATTGCAAGGTTCATAGTATAACGAATCCAATCTTATAAGTAAAATAATTTAATGCTACTAATTGGACTTCGCATATATCATATACTGTGAAAGAATTTACTGCGACTTCATATACAATGAGTCTACATGCAAGTGGAGTGAGCTCGTTCCTATATAACGAAGGCTATGCGATCAACTATATCCAAAAGCAGTGCCCATGACGAACAGACCGAACCAAACCTTCAACACCAACATCGACTACAACCCCAACATCGCCTATAGCCCCAACCCGGCCAATACCATGATCATCTCAGGCAAGTAAACCCTAAAGAAAGTAGCATTTGTTTTCCTTGGCACAAAAGATGCCATGATTTTTCTTTTTTTTTTTCTTTTGCATCGCAGGCATGGGAAAGAATAAATGCAATTGTTCATATTCGATCCACTATGTGTTAGTTTAGAGCCAAGTCGTCGCCATTCATGGTTATGTCAAGATTGATGTATAGTAAAAATGAGATGCACGGTGAAGTGATGTATGAAGTACCATTGCATTAAGATAAATATTATTATATATTAATAAATTTTTTCCTTATTATATATTAATAAATTTTTTTCCTTGTTATCATGTTTTTAAAAATTATAAAATAAAATAAAATTTTCAAAATATAAATGATAAAATTTTCAAAATGCATAAATAAATATATAAAAAACAACCAAAAAAACAAACAATATATTAGTCTTGTTATCATGTTTTTAAAAATTATAAAATAAAATAGAATTTTCAAAACATAAATGATAAGTTTTCAAAACACATAAATAAATCGATCTATATGTAAGAAGCACACTAAAAACAAACAAACAGTATGCCAATACAGTGAGAACTCTAAAATTGGCCGTACTCCTAAGGCTGTACTCTTAAGGCTAAAACCGTAAAAAAAAATCGGGTTGCCAAAGTCCACGAGGATCCTCCACCTTCGCCTTTCGGCACAATGATGTCCAACTCCATTGTCAGCTGCGTACCTACACAATGACATCCAATTTCACTTGGTTCTCAGCCTCAGCTCAATGTAACCTAAAGGTTAAACCATAAGAATTTTGGCACTCAGACATATACCGATGGTTAATTGAAGGGCCGACACTATGTGTGGCTAATTTTAAACCTACTCCAGCGCAGCCCATCGAAACAGACACCCTACCATGTCCATCCACGTATCAGGTAAATGCTAAAACTCAACAGTTAAATGTTAAATGAGGAGGTAATGAGACGGTTCACACATCATAAAGAAATGCATGCCCCAATATGAAACGTCTGTGGTAATCATCTGAACGCAGGTCGTGGGCAGCATTATGTTTATAAATGGAATTCGTAGGGTTCAGACGCAGAACATGGGTGTTTAACTATATGCCACGGTTTACATTTTATAAATGAAACCAATTTGTGCACTGCTTCTTAATCATATAAATGTGGCTTGCACAGATATTAATTTTTTTTATCTTTCTTAATTATTTAAACATGGTAATTATATATCCTTACATTAATTTTATAATGTGATTAGGTAAGTGTAAAAATCACACCAAAAATCATTAAAATCAAGCCATACATTAAAATCAAACACTCCAATAAATGTGAAGTGTTTAAAGTGAAACACTCCAGCATTTGGTTTAAGAACGTTTAAGATGTAGCACCGAACTCATTGTGAAGATCCACTTATCCCACCAAACCTACAACTGGTAAATAAGGTGAAGCCTTCCATTCACCCACAAAGCTTCACTTACCTCAACAACCTTTCACCTGGCAATGAAAAGAGTGGTAAATAAGGTGAAGCTTTCCATTCACCCACAAAGCTTCACTTATCTCAACAAATTTTCACGTGGCAATGAAAAGCCTAGTAAATAAGGTGAAGCTTTCCATTCATCCACAAAGCTTCACTTACCTTAATATAACTTTATAATAATTTCTTAATATGATTAGGTAAATGTGATAAAATAAACAGGATAACCGATGCATTCATAAATGCAAGGAAGTTATGAACAATAAATCTTATTCATTGATTTGAAAGGACTACGCCAACATCTTCAATTAATAGCCATTAAATTAGGATTTAAAATTAAAAGAGTATTAATTGTGTCCATCTCCAATAGATATATCTCTATAAGCATAAATATAAATATTAAAAAAATACATTTAATTAAAAAACAAAAATAAAATTTATAAAATAAAAAATAAATAAACTTGAAAGGAACATTAAAACAATACACGTTTTCCCCCTTTTGGGGTGTCAGAGAGGTCATCATGGCAGGAGCTAAGTGAAGGTACCGGGCGCCGTGGCATGCAACCACGTGATGGGCTTGTGCCACAGCTCACCGCCCCACCCGAAATTTAATTGCGGTTTATGGCAATACGAGGGTGCATTTACGCAGAAGTCCTTTCCCCTCGCTGGGATTTTGAATGAATTGGTTCATTATGGATGCGATTCACTTGTGTTCGCTGTTTGCAGGGCTCCTCCCTACGCAGCTCAAGCTTATCCCTGTTCTTCTCCTCTGGAGCGAGCTAGCCCCTGTCATACCCCTCCACCAGGCGACCTTCGTCCCTTTCGCCAGTTGCACCGGGCATCTAATGACGCACCCAAGAGGCAGATCGAGGCGGGGTTGATCCAGATTATTTTCGGCACGAAATGAGAGGGGAGATATAATAAAGAAATGCACAGAGATATTGCAGATATTCAATAATATAACAGAAATGTATCAGAGATGCAACCATAAACATAGATATACAGTACTACACGATTTCTATTAATCAAAGAAATGTATAGAGACTGTAAAAATACAGAGTGAAAGACTCGCTAGAATGGTGGCAGCTTATCTCTGAGAAAAGATGTGACGGCTACTCGCATTCGCAAGAAGATGGTTACAATGAGGCTATGGAGGCCTTTTTACAATCGTCGGGAATGCCAAAAGTCCTAGACATCCAAAAACCTAACCCTAGGAGATGAAGCACCAAAAGTCATGTGGGCTCCGTTTGGGTAAGTTGGTGCATCAACTTCCCGGGGTCATAACTTTTGCATACAATCTCCGTTTTAGGCGTGTGATAGCTCGTTGTAAAGGTATCATCGAGGAGATTCATTTTGGGGGCTCAATGATGCCTTCGACTATCATTGAGAACCTCGATATCGAAAAAACTTCATTTAGGCCCTCAAAATGGCCCCGGAAGTGAAAACCTGCTAAAAATAGTAAATTGCCAAAATGGCCAGAAAATTGTTTTGAGCCATTTGGAAAATGTGGGTGGCCCCCGATATCCACCTAGATCAGGGGCTCTCCCTGGAAGCCTTGAATGCCCTCGGTCACACCTCCGGACTCGACCTCTACTGATTCCTCCCCTCGCCTTCAGTCTAACTTTACTCATGTCTCTCTGCAAGCTCTGCAGTTCAGCTCCATGGCCATAATCCCTCGAACGCCAATTTCACTCCTTCGGATTTTTCAAGACTCTCCAACAATCCCTCCTAACTCCATGCCTTCCCATGATCCTTTGAGAAACCTGGGATGCGGCCCTTCTCCACAGGGGGAGCCTACGACGACAGGATTTCACTTCCCAGATTGCTTTGACAGAGCGCAATTCAGGGACAACCTGTCTGTACTGCATGACCTGGTTTTTGAACTCAGGCAGGAGGTGGCGGATTTACACTTTCGCATATAGGCTACGGACGTAAAGGTGGTGAGTTTCCTCCAAATTCTCTCGTCCATGCATGCGGCCCTGTTCCCGAATCCTGTCGAAGCCAGTCTAATGGAGGACCCCGAGGCCGATAAAGATGAAGGTAACAACAACGTGCCGAGCTTGGTAGACATAAGCAGGAAGAAGGAAGAGCGCGAGGACGACACCGAGATAGATGAGCGCAACGAGAAAGATGGCAAGCAGTGGGTCGACGAGGCAACGTATATTGAGGAGGAGCCTTGGCCAGGAGACCTTCAAGCCACGTGGACTAGCTACCTGTCAGGTGTCTAAGTTTTAAGTGTTTATCGAGTCCTCTCAGGTTTAGGTTGTAGATGTTAAACAGTCTAAATACTCTCTTACTGGTTTCACTTATGACTTATTGGACTAATGGGTTGGTTGGGCTGGCTAGACTGGTTTCCCCATGGCTTGGGCAATCCAGTAACTACAACTCGAACATCTTTGTATTTTGCTATCCTGCTTCGGTTTTTGAAAGCTCTTAATATACATACACTTCTTATTTACAAAAAAAAACAATACACATTTTAAATAAATTATAAAAAACATATTTAAAATAAAAAAGTTAAAGTAAAGGATTGCAAAGAATGGCAAGTCGACCACAAGACAAAAGTGGTGGAAGAGACGACTATTGCCTTTGAATGAACCAAAATCAACGCATCATAAGTGGAAGATGGAGGGATGGATCACGAGAGTACATAGATATTGGATGAAGAAAACCATACACCCTTGACTTAGTATTTGTACTTTAGATTTGTGTGAGAAGCAATCACCTTTCTTTTTACAATATTATTTTTTACTCTCTTTTACAATTGTAGGTTAGTTTTTTTTGTTATTTTAGATTGCCATTTATTTCATAATTGAATAGGCACTTAGTGAAAAGAAAAGAGTTTTATAAGAACCCTATTATTTTTCTTATCAAAAGAGCCTTTAATTTTTTGAAGTTGTTTGCTTGTTAGCCAAAGAGTAAAGTATATTATTTTTTATTTTGAAATATGAATATTTGCAAGTATATTTCAATTTTGAAAGTTAATTTAGATAAAGGAAAATATATTTCATTTAATACTTATTTGTGTTACTTATTTTATCATTAGTTTATATTTCTATTTCATTGCAATTTACTTTCATTTACAAGCATTTTTAATTCAAGTTAGTCTCACCACATGTTCACATATTACCACACCTTAAGTATACGCCTCCTTCATGCTAATGAGCTCAATCTAATAGTGAACTAATTAATCTAACACGTCTATGCTCACTTGGCCTAAAAAGAATATTGTAGTTAGGTTTGGACTTTGGGGATAGGCATTCAAATAATTTTCCTTAGTCATTTCACATTGAAACATAGAAGTCAACTATTAGGGTACTTTCAAAATCTTTTCTGTTGGACATGATCCTATCTTGTTTGGTAATAGGTGCACTCTTTGGAGTGAATAAAGCTAATGCTTAGAACAAATATGTGATTGAGACTCCTTTCTCTTTCACTACTAAAGATCCCTAGGTCATTAGATTTCATCTTGAAGGCAAGGAAACGTGTTACATGTACCTATGAAGAGGTATCTTAGTGGCCATTCTACTAGGTATCGTTACATAGGTGACTCTCATAGGAGGGGGCACCTGAGATAGATTTCTTCTGGCCATTCTGATTTTATCACTTAGTGTCTCCTAGTTATAAATATCTCTTTTGTACCTACACTCAACCACAAGGGGACCTTACTACCCTTGTTGTTGGTCA
>SNQJ01S0035955.1:0-54985 GCA_010110895.2 Picea sitchensis | reverse complement strand
GATGGCAGAAACAATGTTCAAGTATGGTACATGTGATGGCAGCAATAACCTTCGAGTAAAGTATAGGTGATGGAAGCTACAACCTTCGGGGAAGGTATAGGTGCACTGCTCATAACAGAAAGGGTACGAGTTACTGTTGAAGGAGTGCATGCAGGATGGTGATTCTAGAATGACAGAATGAATGGAATGAATAAATGAATGAATAATTCACTAAGTCCAAACTCTTTGTAAGCATCTCCCAAATTGGACACTTGTCAGATTGAGAGCCACTTTGGCCCACTTTTCCCCATCCTTAGAACTTAGGATAAAATAATTATCCATGCCTTAGTCTTTGGGAATATATTATAATATTCCTTTAGAAATAATCCCTCTATCTTATCCCCCTTTATAGGCTCTTAGGCCCCCCCTTTCCCTTCCTAGTGGAGTTTAGTCCGGCATACTCTTTTATGGTGGTTGGTCTACACGCAGTGATGTGTTTTTCATTTATGATATGAGTGTTTACATATTACAAAAATAGGCTCACTGGCCTTTAGCATCTAGGCTCTCCGACCTAATAATCACATAAGCCTTCTGGCCTATAATAACCTGGCTCACCAACCTATAAAACATATTTACATTTACAATTGGGGCTCAGTCTTGGGGTATTACAGGAGATGAAATTTGTTTTTCTAGGAAGTACTTGAGGATTTTATGATCCCTCTTAATTTGGAAGCATTGTCCCAATGGATAAGGGTACCAGAGATCCACTTCATGCAAAATAGCCAACATTTCCTTTTCATAAATCTATTGGTGCAAATGTCCTTCCGACAATTGTTTGCTGGTGAAAGCCAAATGTCGTCCATATTGCATGAGGACTTCCCCAATTCCTCTCCCTGATGCATTACACTCCAGAACAAAGGTATTGGTGAAGTTAGGTAGGAGTAGTCCACATAGCTTCTTTCAAGGCATGGAAGGATTAGTTTGTTGTTGAAGTCCAATTTAAAGCATTATTTTTAAGGAGAGATGTGAGAGGAGCCACATTTTTTCCATAATTCTTAACAAACTTGCGATAATAGTCCATTAAACCCAGGAAAACACACATAATTTTAAGAGTTGTAGGGCAAGGCCAATTCTGCATAGCTTCGATTTCCTTGAGATCCACCCTTACACCATCCTTGCCAACAATATGACCCAGGTACTCAACTTCAGAGGCACCAAAAGTACATTTATACTTTTTGAGGAAAATTTGGTGCTTGGAGAGGAGATGGAGAACTTGATCTACATGGGAGAGATGGGTTGGCCACGTTTTACTATAGATGAGAATATCATCAAATAAAACTAACACAAAGTGATGGAGGAAAGGACGAAAGACATGATTCATGAGACTTTTAAAAGTGTAGGGGGTATTACAGAGACCAACGGGCATAACCAAGAACTCATATTGGCCCTCATGAGTGTGAAATGTAGTCTTGGGGATGTTTTCCTCTTTCATACGTATCTGGTGGTAGCCCAAATGGCGGTCAAGTTCGGTAAAGTATTGAGCCCCACTGAGTTCATCTAGAAGGTCATATATGACAGGAATGGGAAATTTGTCCTTGATAGTAAGTTTATTAAGGGCATGAAAATAAAGACACATGTGACAAGTTCCTTCCTTCTTGAGGACCATGAAAATAGAGGAAAAATAGGGGCTGGTACTGGGATGAATAACACCTTCTTCTAACAGTTCTTAGAAAATTTTCTCAATTTTTTTTTTTTAGAAAAGGGATGACAATAAGGGTGAACTTTGGGAGTAACACTTCCTAAGATTAAATGGATGGAATGTTCATGGTCTCTGTGGGAGGGGAGGAGGCCCTTAAAAGTTTGGAAAACATTGGGATGGCGGGAAAGGATAGCTTGAAGATCGAGGCACATTGGGGGTGTCTCAACGTCTTGATGCATGCAGATCCCAGGGCACTATGAAACTCTAACCTCGATCCCAGATGATGTGTTGGATTTGATGGGATGGGATGAGATTTTTCAAAAGCTGGGCCTTAAGTAATCCCACGTCAACTGACACGAGCATAAAACATAAATTATTTTGAAGAATTAAGGTACAAAATTTTAACCAACATAAACTTACAGGAACCTTATTGTGAACTTCGCCAACTAGTAACCTGGTTTTCAAGAAAAGTTCGTGTCCAGTTGCACCAGTAAAATGGTTTTCAAAACTAGAGTTATTTTTATCTTTACTATTTTATTTGTTTATTTATTCTTTACATTATCCTACTATACTTTAAGAAAGACAAATTTCTCTTCAAGTGTAGGAATATTTCCAATGGAGCCATGTGCATAACATAATTACAACTGTACTCATATTCAAGCTTGAAAAATATACTTTGAGATATACAAGAACATGAGGGACCTCCTACTCGGATGGAGATGGTGCCAAGAATTATTGAATAATGTTGTGGTGAGGCCCGAGGACTTCTTGGAACCATGATTCAATGTAGTCTTTTCCTTCTTGTTTCTCTTCTTTGGTTGGCATGCCATGAATTTTTCCAAAAGTTGTCTCATCAAACTTCTGAATGTACTAGGGGTCTAGGTCTGGTGAAAAGGATGCAAGGAATTCTTCAATTTTTGGCTTCAATGTATATCCTTCATCAGATGTTGTCCATGACTTGATGTTTTTTTCCGCTTGCTGATAAGGACAAAAAGAAGTTTCTAAGTCCCCCTTTTCATTTCCTTCCATGGTTTCTTCAATTTTTGTATTTACAACTTTCCCTGACCTTAAACGAATTTCCTGCAATTGTGCATAGGGTTCCTACAACAACACACTATCTTCCTGCAATATTACAGGAGGGATATAATATGTAGTGGAAGAAGGGAAATTTTGCAGCTCAAAATTGTAAGAGGGTTGTACCATTTTATTGTTGTTAGGGTGTGGGATGGATTGAGTAGGAACTTGTGTTGAACATGGAGGATTTTGATGGGCAGGTAGGTGTGGTTGATTTTGTTGTTGAAGAGCTTATGTAAGGTATGGGGGATCTGTTTGTGTTGCAATATGAGGGAAAGTATCCATCTCATCATGAGATGATACACAACCAAAATTTTTGTGGGAGTTATAGTGAGGTGGCCAAGGTTGCCATGGTATTGGAGTATTCCATGATTGATTATGAGAACAAGAAAATGGAGGGATAGAGTTTTGAACCATACATGTAATCCAAGGTTTCATGTTTTGTAGTGTCATTGCATAAAATGAACTTGCGGATTTTGGATCACCTTGATATGTTGTTTTCATCCTGGGTAAGGAAGGGAAGTTATCCTTGGAGTGATTCATTTTACATATGCGTCAAATTTCAAGACTATCCAAAGGAAAATCCCTTGCGGGATGTTCATTCCAGCACCAAGAGAAAAATATGGATAAAACTTTTTCAAATTCATCATGATTTCTCTTTACTTTAAAGACATCCAATTGTAAATTTAAAGAGCTAATAATACCAGTTTTAAAATTTTCAAATAAATTACCCATTTCAGCTCTTGTAACTCCTTTTCCTGCAAAAAATTTCAAAAATCGAGAAGAAAGTTCTCTAGAACTCTTAGTAGTATTGTAGTTTCCTATTGAATACCTTCTACATAACTCAAAAACATCATCATATGGTAACTGAGAGACATAACCTATTCCCATCAATTTTAAGAGTTCTAAATATTCATCTTGGATTCCTTTGGGCGGGAGTATTTGCAGGGTCTCCTTCCTGAACTGTCTTTGTGTTTTTTTTTTAAGGTTGTATTGAAATCATTCCACACAATATTCCAAACTTTTGTCTTCCCCTTATTTCATTTTGAAGATATATTCATTGACCTTGTAGTAGTCTTGATACTTCTTCAAAAATACATTCTTCATGTCTTCCCAAGTTTGAATGCAATTCCCACCGAGGCTCATGAACCATCGGAGATATGATCCTTTCATAGTAAGAGGAAACACCTTCAACTTTTGAGAATTAGTATAATAATCATATCGTCTACAAAGCACTTCAAATTCATATAAGAATCCATCTGGGTCTTCACTTTCCAAACTGTAAAAAATTGGTAGAGAAGATGGGGGAATTCTTTGCATTGGTACCACTTATCCTGGATCTTTGATGGGGAATTCAAAGGTAACAATTTCTTCCTTGTTATATCCTGCATCTTCCTCACCTGCCATATTTTTCCAACATAGAAGAGGTTCTTCATATGTTATAAATTTCTTTAGAGACTATTGGCAGGTATTCTAGATCCTTAATTGAATTGGTCAGATATTTCATCTAAAGATTCCCTCCAAATGATGATTCTAAGACAAGAGAAGAAGCGATCTCTATATCTACTACATGGGTCTCTAAAAAATCAGTCTTTAGGATACTCCTTCAAATTTTCCCGTCAACTAGTTAGTAGAATGGGTGTTTCTTACAACACCACTAGGTGGAATGGTATGATTTATTCTTCTTCTACGTCTATATGCATACAACCTACATTCATTGAGTACTTCTAGTATACTTATAGTTAATAATGCATAAAAAACAATGTCAGTTGTACTCTTTCACCCTTAATAACTTCCCTAACAACAATGCCAAAATGTTGGTGTATCTAATTGTTTAATTAAATCATCCAATACATTAATTGTCAACCCGTGGCATGCCATTTTATTTCAAAGTTATCGTGAAAGGTATATGCGGGCAACAATTTCCATCGAACATTGATCATCTATTTATATGCAATTATAAGTAAGAAACACTCATTGTATACTAAATCACACTTATTCAAATGAAGCACACTTGTTGAAATGAAAACACTCTTGTTGAATTGGAAATCACACTTCACACTTACTTTAAATTAAAACACACTCACAGTACTTTGAATTGAAATCTCACTGCTAACACTGAAATCACTCTCACACTTGCATCTGAATTGAAACACACTTTTCTTGGGAAATGAAACAAACTGCACATTTACTTTGGAAATGAAACAAACTCACTCCTTGCAAAAGTAAATCACCCAACTTGAAAGGAAACACTCCTTGTTGAAATAGAGTAGATCTATGGCTCAAACAATGTTCTCAACCCAATGAAAAAGGAATGTCCTATAAGATAACTAAATGACATAAATAGATAAATTGAATCTAATAAAAAATATTGAAATGATAGAATTGAGTGACAACAATTTGCATCTGTGTTAAAACATTTTCATCCAATTGTAAGTAACAACAACAACAAATATTTAATGAAATTTGATAACAACAATCCAACCTGTATAAGAATACTTTTCAAACCAATGTAAGTAACAACAATCCTTTAATTAACAAATGAAATAATGGAAATCTCAATGAAGCTTATGAAATAATCACATAGTTGTAACCAACAAACTAAATAAGTAACAACACACTAAACCAAAGGTAATCACAAACTAATAAAATGAATATACTTACAAATACAGTAGCAACAATATTTTTTTAGAGAAGAGGGCCCTTCCTCTTTAGACAGGGTGTTATAAATCAAGTCAACTCCTCATAGATCCAATCCACGAACTGTTGAAATTTTGTTAATCAAAACTTAGGAAGCAAAAAAGGTATTCTTATCTGATCAAGCTATTGACTACTAACTACTCACTAATAAATAATGAATGTTTCCTCCCCCTCTCAATCTTATTTATACATAAAACTTAGTTGGGGAAGGATAGAACCAAATCCCCAAACTCAGAAAATGAGTTTTACATCTTTGGAGAAAAATCACAAAATTCGGGTTTTACATCAGTTTGGGTAAATTCGTGATAATGAACCACCCATATATCTCAAAATGTAACTCATTTTTTATAATGGATCACATGGAAATCAATTTGTTATGCTACAGACAAAACTCATGTCTCATATTTTTCAGATTCATCTTCATATGCTCGAAAATCGATACAAACATTGGTTGTTTCACAAAATATTGGTTTGCATCAATTTGGGAAAATTCATGATAAAGAACCACACATATCTCTTAAACGATAGCTCATTTTGGAAAATGGCCCCTTACACCCTCAATTTGTCGCGCTACAGACAAAATCCATGTCACATATGTTTTAGATTCATCTTTTTTTGCATGGAAATAGAGATGGAAGTGGGTTGTTTCAAAATTGTTGCTAATTTTGGTCCGTACGCTTATCTCATGTTGGAGGCCCACACATGCGATTTGGGTAAGGTTTGATCCACCCAAATCCATGTATTTTCTCTTATCAACAAAGCCCCTTTTTTGGATGTCCATGTAGAGGTGCTTTGGTATATCAACCTTGGAGGTTGCCATCATGAGTGCTTTTACTACTGCTACAAGAAATTGCTTCATAAATTGTCATCAACAAAAATCGAGTATGATATTCTATAATTTATTAAAAAAGAATGAAAATGAGCATTACTTAACCACTAAAGAATAAATAAGTATGACATGGTGTTTTATGAGAAATTATGGTAAATGGAGTGATAAATGAGAGGTAAGAGGAAGTAAAAGGAACAAAATGGATGTTTGTAAGTCTTAAAAATGGTGACAAATTAGCGACCCAACAAGCCCTACTGGTCATAATGGATGATACGGATGGAGTGACCTCAAATGCTTTATTTATAGTGAAATAATGGCTAAAACCCCTTGACATGGTCCTCCAAATAGTTGCTAAAGATGACCAAATCAAGGTTAACAATAGAAATTAGGGTTTAGGATGGTTCATATCAAACTAACCTCCCATCATGCCAAGTCAAGAACATTGATGAGGGTTGTAAACAATTAAAATGGGATTTTTTATGGAGTGGTGCAACTTTTGGGGGGTATTATATATGTTATTTAAGTGCAGTTTGGGGGGGGGGGGTGATATCTACACTAGTCCCTATTGGTCAATTAAAGGGTTTTACTAGGCTGTTTCCAATTATTTGAGGTAATATGTTGGTGGAAAGGGATTGAAGATAGAGGTTATGCATTCCAATAGTGACATATTTCTATATGACTGCTGGAAATGTCACAAATGAGCAGTATTTATGTGATAACAGAAAGGGGTGCCATTTTTTTTAGTAGTAACCTGCAAAGAAAGGTTTGGAAAATTAAAGCAGGGGATGGTCATAATACCATTCCCCGTCTTCCTAAACCGAAGTATAATTTTTAATGTTCATGTGGATTATTATGGCATAGCCCTGGGAAATATGTTAGCACTACCCAATGAAGGAACACTAGATAATTCAATGTACTTTGTAATATGGAGTTTATCTTGGGTGGAGAGGAATTATATAACTATGAAACATGAAGGGATAAAAATGGTGTATGTGATTTAAAGGTTTTATAATTACTTGTTACGATACCTAATTTAAGTTCTTCACTAGCCACTTCTCCCAAAATACATAAATAGAGATGTAGACATTGTGTCAAACATCTATTTTCATCTAGATACTAGTGAGTTTTTTCTACAAGGTATTATTGATTGGGTTTAGGGTTCGAATTATAATGTAGCATATTATTGAGATCCTTGGACATGGGATGATAAGGTTTTAAAATATGTAAAAGGAATGATATAATTTTTTTTGCAGGTTACCTCTCTATCCTATCGATCCTTTAGATACAACCACCACCCACTTGAAAATTGGTACTTTTATTACTTCAAATCTAGTCTCAAATAGATATCTANTAAGGTTTTAAAATATGTAAAAGGAATGATATAATTTTTTTTGCAGGTTACCTCTCTATCCTATCGATCCTTTAGATACAACCACCACCCACTTGAAAATTGGTACTTTTATTACTTCAAATCTAGTCTCAAATAGATATCTATACCTTTTTCATTTGGAAACATATCAATGGTACTTTTATTAATTCAAGTCTACTCTTTTTTCTTCTTCTAGTGGAATCGACAACTAGGTCGGGCTCCTACTCGCATGACACAGAGTCAATTTTGACCGCTACCACTATAACCTCTAGGTGTAACTAGACATTCCCCGAGCATGGCACATAGGTAAGTCGAGGTTTCAATTTTGTGACCTTACATAATGGAGTGCCTTAATAGTGCACTCCATCACTGACTGATCTACACCTCGAGGGATAATTCAAGTCTATGTTGGAATACTAAGAGGGGGGGTGAATTAGTATGAGCACTTTTCTTTCTTTGACCACAATATAAAATATTCAATAATATTCAATAGTTTATCATTAGCATTCAATATATCATCAATACCATAATTCAGTGCATAAACAACACATAAACACAGTACACCAGAATTTTACGTGGAAACCCAATGTGGGAAAAAACTATGGAATGCTTTTCTTATTTATCAAAGAGTACATTCATTGGAAGCACCAAATTCCTATTTCTCTAGCTACAACTAGAAGGATGGTCCAACTCCCTATTTATAGGCTTCAACTTGAAGGAAGCTCCAACTCCCTAGTTACCGGCTCCAATCGAAAGGAGGATACAACCCCCTTTCCTTGCCCCATCCAACCACCCTGAAATATAAATGTAGAATAATATGTCACTACCTTTGTCACTGTAGATAAATTGTTGTTGTTGTTGTTTCTGATACTTCTGTAGCTGCTACTGATTTCAATATCTCATCAAGACTGCAACCACACATACCTCATACCAAGATCCACAAGAGAGTTCTCCAAATCAAATGATTTTGAGTCACTAAGACATGTATGTTCCCGATTTCTTTAGAATACACACCCTAACATACATAGGAAGACATACCTTCAACCTGTAGCTGACCTGGGTCTTAGATCTTTGATCTTCAACATTGTTTCTTCACAGGTCTGCGACCCATACACTGTATGCTTGCAGATGTCCACACTTTTCCCTACTGAAGCTCGCGGATGTCCATGATTTTCTTCCTGCAACTCACGGATTTACGAAAAGAACCTGGATATGTAAATTATTCTTAGTACGCGCGACTTCTGCAAAATTCTACCTTGACTGGACTTCCCTGACTTCAACTTATTAGCTTCAGATCAATTAATTAGTATTCACTAGAATTGATTTTCCAATTGACTCTTCTTTGTGTTTTAATGAGGATCTCATGATGACATTCCACTAAAATTAAACTTGTTAACTTTTGTTTGTAGTTACTTCAACATTCAACTGACATGCAACTTGTTAAATTCTGTTTACAGCTCCTTTTCCTTGACATGCAACTTGTTAACTTTTGTTTATAGTTACTTGAACATGAAACTAACATGCAACTTGTTAAATTATGTTTACAACTACTTTACCTTGGCATGAAAATTGTAAACTTCCTGTTCAAGGGTTTATATCAATGAAAACCAATATTTCAACAATTCAATGACAACCAAGCTTTCAAAAACTAATGTTTCAACAATTTTCCCCTTTGGCATTGATGGAAACACTTAGACACAACACTTAGACATGGTTGATGGAAACACTCAATCTCATGTTGGCTCCCCCTGTCTTCATGCCTCATCTCTTTGTTTCCATGCTTATTTTTTTCACTCCATCTTTGACATCAATGGGAAATGGTGACTTCTCCTTGGGGTTGCTCCCCCTGTCTATAAGCCTTTGATCTCTACTAATGTTTCTCTTCATGTTGCTTCCTCGTGTAAATCTTTGATAAAAATAAATAAAAAAGCATTCAAGTCTTTCATGATTACTACTGCTCTCCCCTTTTCGTACTATGCCAACTGTCATGTATATCATTATGGGGCTGAAACTACTCCTAGTTTGTGTCGAAAATAATCAAAAGTCTCCCTCGGAAGAGGTTTGGTGAAGATATATGCAATTTGTTCTTTTGTCTCAATATACTCTACCTTTATTT
This sequence comes from Picea sitchensis, assembly GCA_010110895.2. NCBI lineage: Eukaryota > Viridiplantae > Streptophyta > Pinopsida > Pinales > Pinaceae > Picea > Picea sitchensis. The sequence continues at coordinate 45,219 of SNQJ01S0035955.1, read as the reverse complement.
TCTTCTTTGTAACATTTTCCCATAGAAAGTGAAACTTGATCAGAATGTGTTTCATCTTGGAATGCATCACTAGATTTTTACAGATACTTATAGCACTAGTATTATCAAATAATATTAGAATAGGCTCGTCATATTCCACTTGTATGTCCTAAAAAAATTTCTTCATCTAGAGAACATGAGTAAAACATGTTGTTGTTGCAATATACTTTTCTTCTGTTATGGACAACTATATTGAAGATTGTTTCTTTCTCAACTAGGATACCAGATAGTCACCCAAGTAGAAGGTTGCTCCACTTGTACTTATTCTATCATCAACACTTCCTTCCCAATCTGCATCTATGTATGCAACTAGAGATAGATCATTACCTTTTGGATACCATAATCCATAGTATTCTGTTGCTTTGGGATATCTGAATATTCTCTTTACTGTCATAACATGTTTTTCCTTCAATGTTGCTTGAAATCTTGCAACCTGTCCAACTCTTTGCATCAAACCTAGTTTCGATGTTGTCACATAGAGTAAACTGACAATCATCGATATGTAGAATCTCTAATATGCATCCTTGGATTTATGATTTTTGATCAATTTGCAACTAGTCTGCATGGGAGTACTTATGGGATTGCAATCTACCTTTCAAAACTTCTTTAGCATTTCTTTTATATACTTGGAATGGGAGATGAAAATACATTTATCTTCCTGACATATGTGACATCCAAAAAATAAATACAACTCACCAAGTAATGACATTTCGAATTCATTCTACATGTCTTTAGAAAAATTTTGACTCATCTTCTCATCATCACTTCCAAAAATAATGTCATCAATATAAACTTCAATTATCAATATACTATCTTGATTTACCTTTATGTAGAGATTGTTGTCTCCATTGTCTTTCCCGAACCATTGATGTTCTAGATATTTGTCCAATCTTCAATACCATTCTCTAGGGGATTGTTTGATTCCATATAATGCCTTCTTCAATCTGCAAACTCAATCTTCCTTTTCTAATAGTAGAAACTCTTCTGGTTGTTCGATGTAGACTTCTTCTTATAGTTCTCTGTTTAGGAAGGTTGATTTTACATCCATATAATATACTTTAATTTCATTAGAACATGCATAAGCCAAGATCATTCTGAATGCTTCCATTCTGGAAACTAGGGTGAAAGTTTCTTTAAAATCTATTCCTTCAACCTGAGCATATCCCTTGCATACTAGCCTTGCTTTATTCCTAGCTACCTGGCCATCCTCCAAATTTTTTCTAAATACCCATTTTATGCCAATCATGTTCTTATGCTTAGGCCTTGGAACAATTTCTCATGTTTCATTCTTCTCTATCTGATATAGTTCTTCTTCCATGGATTTGATCCACTGTTCATCAGTGATGGCTTCTTAAAAACTGTAGGGTTCAACTATGGACAACAATGCTATATGTGTTTGTTTTGGTGAGCATAATTTTCATTTGGTTTCAACTCCAACATCTTTATTCCTAATGATCTATTCTGGTGGATGATTTTTCTGAACTCGTTGGCTAAGATTTTTGGGAGATATATGAAGATTTCGCTGGTCATCTTCCTCCCGCTCTACTTTTGGAAACTCTTCTTCTTCTTTCACTTCTGCTTCTTCTACTTATTCTTCCAAATCCTCTTCTCCTTCCTGCTCTGCTCAGTCTTTTCTTTCTTCTTTGGGATTTCATACACTTGTCTCATCAATCTATACATTGATTCTTTCCACTATTATGTTGAGTCTCAGATGGAAACATTTGTATGCCTTTCTCTTGCTTGACTACCTAACACGTGTTCATAATAGAAAGTCGTCACATGTTCATAATGATTTCAACATGAAGACCTTTGCCTTAGCCGTTTCTAGATTTTTATCGAACACAGATCGATGGCTCTCCTGTTTTTGACGACAGATCAACAACTCACTATTTCAGAGAAATATCAATGGCTGACCTAGCATTGGTGAAAGAATAACGGTGGATATTAGCATGAAGATCATCATCCGAAAAATGAAAATAGAATCCCCTGATGCAAGTTTTCACGGTGTCAATGATGATGTCATCATCGATGAAATGTAGAAGATATGAGAGCTAGGCATGCCAAGGGGGCACTGTCAAAACTAATCTGATGCTTCCATGTTGACATGTGAAACCCTCCACATGTGTCAAATCTGGGTGACACATGTCATGCACCTCTACCACATCAGTGCTAGCATGGGCCATTGAAAATATACCACGTGTCTCGGTGACATCAGCATGATGATTTTATTCCTTAGCTGATTTTGGGTCCTTGGTCAAGTTAGATCGATGTCCCTCGTGCCTTGTTAGACCTCCCTTTGCATCTCTATATTAACGATTGATATTTGAATTCAGAGCCCCCTCATCAAATACCTATTGGAAGCCAGACCCTAATCACTCAGAATGAGCACCCCCAATAAATGATCAAGATGTGTGCCAGTGCGCCTCTAATCGACAGTCCATATCTGATCTCTAATCTTGAGTTTCCCCCACCAGGTGTCATGTCATCTCGCTAGTATAGCATTTCCAGAGCCAATCAAAGGCTACCATGTGGACATGTGGAACCCACCACATGCATAGGTAAAAATCACAAATCTAGGTGACATATGTCCTTCTCTCATACCATGTCAGTGTCCTTGTTGGCCAGTAGAAATCAGCCACATGTTGATCCAGGTGGATATCGGTGGCCACCCACCTTTTCCAATCAAAATAATTTTCTGGCAATTTTGGTAATTTACTATTTTTAGCATTTTTTAACTTCCGGGGCGATTTTGAGGGCCTAAATGAAGGTTTTTCAGGATCGAGGTTCTCAAGGATAATTGAAGGCTCTAATTGAGCCCCCAAAATGAATCCCCTCGAAGATACCATTCCAACGAGATATCATGCACCCAACGGAGATCGTATGCCAAAGTTACGCCCCCGGGAAGTTGATACACCAAACTACCCAAAACAGGGTCCACAAAACTGTTGGCTTTTCATCTTCCGGGGTTAGGGTTTTGGATTTTCTTTATGATAAAAAATCCTTTGGAGCCTCATTGTAAAATCATGTTCTTGAGAATGCAAGTAGCCATCACATATATTCTTAGAGATAAGCTACCACCATTCTAGCGAGTCTTTCACTCTGTATTTTTATAGTTTTGTACATTTCACACATTAATAGAAATTGTGTTTAACTGTATCTTTGTGTTTATGGTTGCATCTTTGATACATTTATGTTATATTATTGGATATCTGTGATATATGTACATTTATTTATTATTTCTTTTCTCTCATTTTGTGCCGAAAATAATCCGGATCACATGTCCAGGCTGGCGTCAAAATGTTAATCTTTTCCTTACCTGAACTTTTCATTTTGACCATGACAAGATCAGTCGCCCATGATGATTATCGAACCTTCGATGGACGATCCATATTTTTTTTTTTGAATCCCTTTGGAGTCCCCTCTTCTGAGTCACATTTGAAGCCACACCTTGATCATTTTGATGGAGTACCTTCGATCAACGACCCAAATTCAATAAATCATGCCCCCTTGATTGATGTTCCAGATCTGATCTCTGATCCCAAGTGTTCCTGATCAGGTGTCATGTCAGACTGCCAGCAGAGCACTATCAGGGATAACCAGGGGTTGCCATGTCAACACGTAAAATTCTCCAAATATATAGGGAAGTGCATTAAAGTTGAGTGACACATGTCAAATCCCTCTGCTACATCAGTGTCCACGTGAACAAATGAAAATCCTCCACGTTTCTGTGGGACCCAGCTGACGACAATGATGGTGTCGTCAATACTTAAGTGACTCCAAGCTTGGTCAAGGAAAATCAACGGCTCACGTTTTATCTCGATCACATATTAGCATTCCATATCTACTTTCAGACCTCCCTGTGCAACTCCATATTGATGGCCGAGATGTAATTTTTGAGCTCCCTTGTTGGAGTCTTGTTTGAATCATAGACCCAAATCGCTCCAATGGACGTGACTGATCCAATTTTGACTGAGTAGATCCGATGGTTGATGAGTTTTATGCCTTTCCAGTACTTTATTTCTTCAATGGGATACTTGCGATCGAAGGCCGAGATTTCTCACCAAGTTTTGATTTGGCGGTGATTGAGTCACGCAATATCTACAGTGTATTTTTGAATTTTTGCATAAGAAATGATTACAGAGATCTCTTCAGGATCCAAGTGTGATATATACATTGGCTGGAAAGTTTCCATCTACCTCACAATCTCTCTCTATAAAATAATTTCACCCAGGTGAAGGTAAACCAAATTTTACCAGGAGGAAAACCGCTCAAGAATCAAGAAGTTGGAAAACAATTTCAAGAAGTGGGAAGTAGTTTCAAGAAAAGGTTTTAGGGAATGAACGAGAACGATAAAAAGAAAATTAGCCTCCCATTATCAAGGTCGACACTTTGGGGAATTGAAGAGTTTCTTACAACCAAAGTTGTTTGACCATGTACCTTGAGCACAATCAATTGATAAATGCAACAGACAACAAAGATTCATCCCCTGCGTTTAAGTTTCATTCTGTAATTTCTTCCTTACAATATTTGTTTTCTTGTAAAACATCTCCTTCCACTCTTTATTCTCTTGTATCAAATCTAATATATAAAATATCATAAAGTAGACTATTGACCATATTCAGTGTTACTGTGTGATGTCTAGTTATGATATAGAGATGATTTCCTATGAATGTATGACCAGTTCTTGTCATTTCTTTGTGAATTTGAATGATATGTAGAGGGCACCTCCATGTGTTTATATGTACAAAGATGTTAATTGTTTGAAGCATTTTTTATTGATCTGTCTACACATGTTAGAGCTGCTAAATTCTTAATTGCTCAGCACACTATTCTTTTCCATATGCTACATGATTCGTTCTTAGTAGTGCCTTGTATGTTTATTTTGTTTTTCCTATGATTCACCATTTCTTCATCCTTTCAAGCTTGCTTGTATTAAACACTCGTCGACAAATTCCTTTGATAGTTGAGAGAATTTTTCAAATGAACTGAGAATTGTTTGAGGTCCTATAATTTTAGAAGAAAGAGAGAGAAAGAGGGAAAAACTTCCCAAATATTGCACAATTATTTTACTACAAATCTAGCCTTAATATTAATCCCAAGTCTTGGCCCCTCGGGTGCCTCGACATCATTCCAATAAAAAGCTAGAACATCTTGAGGGATAACATCTGAAATGGCATCATTGTCGAGGATGTAAGTTGAAGAAATATTCCCTAGGGATACGACATTGTAAGCTCTGAGACCTGAGGGTGAACAAGCCTCATGCACTTGGTTGTTAATCTTTCACCTGAAGACTCCACATAAGGACAATATGGCCTCTTCTAGAAGACATACTAGAAGACACCCTGATGCTAATCAAGTTTTGATATATTCATATCTATAAAATCTCGCAACCTGGAGAAATATCAGAGAGTGTCAAACCTCCTTTTTCTCAGGTAACCCTTATCTATAAATATCTCCTTCAGTTGTTCATCAAGATTTTGAATTTGTATATTTGACTAATATTCTTGAAGATTCACTTATTTTTTCTAAATATCCTCCAGAACCATTAATAGACCTCCAATATTCTCCTCTATAATTTAATCAAGAAGTCATTTCTTCCCATAAACCCTTCTTGAAAATTCTTATTCATCCTTTGTCTTTTGAATCCCATAACATCATTCTGCAAAACCTTATGGGTGGCTTGGGTGGAGGAAGACCTAGGGGAAATAAACCTCCTCTCCCACCCCTATAAATCCTTGGGTCACTTCTAGATTTTCCCCATTAAATCTACTCGAAATTACCCATGACCTCCCTGATAATTGCATGAAATATCATGGAAAATTTGATGGGGATAAAACTCATTTAACTGAAGATAATATGAGTGATTTTCGAGACTTTACAGATGACCAGTTTGCATAGCACGATGACTTATTCATGAGGATATTTTTCCAAACTTTGGGGGGATGTGTTAGAAAATGGTTAAGATAACTACTTGTCTCTTCAATTGATATTTTTCCAGCTCTAGAAGTCACCTTTATGAGACAATGGAGTGAGAAAAGGGAATATCCTATATACTACCTGAATGAATTTGTCTCACTCAAGAAAAGAGCCAATGAAACTGTTGATGATTTTAACAAGAGGTTTAATATTCTCTATAACAACATCTTTGCATATATAAATCCATCACAACCAACAACCAAAGTGACATACGCTAGGGAATTTGATGTTGATTTTTTCATGACTATGAGAAAAAGAAGATCCCCGACCTTGCTAGTAATGCAAGAAGATGCAATAAACATCGAAGGGAATATGATTGCATAAGGAAAGGTGAAGCAAAAATAGGATCAAGAAGAAAATAAAAAGGTTAAGGGACATAGATGATTTTATGGGCTAAAATTTACAAATGGGCTAATTTCCCATGATTTTTCCCAAAAGAGATTCAGCCATTTCCATTTTTTCTAAAATAAATTCGCCCAAATTCCATAGAATAAAATTATTTTACCTTAAAAAATGCCAAAAACTTACAAAAACTATATAAAGTCCTTAGAAATTTGAATATTTTTACCAATATCTTTCTATGGACTATTCCTGCCCTCATAAATACAAAGTTATTTATGTACAGGCCGAACCCATCATACCATACTGAGACTTTTTAAGAAACTCCTAGGCTAGGGTGTATTTCGTTGAAGAAACAAATCTTGAGCTAATTCTGGAACTAGGAACGGAGGAGATATAAAATTAATCCATTCAGATGTTGCTGGAAAACCTTACATACAACTATGATCATTTTTGGATGTCTTACCAGGAGGTCGAACAAGGAAAATATGTGGTAATCGACGATACCGATGAAATGTCGGTGCTAAATAAAGGAGAGTATAAGAGCATTGACCAAATATGGACCTTGTACTTCAACATTGCCTGATGCAGCTATATTTTTGAGAGGCAGGTGTTGGAGTGGTCTTAGTCAATATCCCCAAAGTGAAGAAATATTTAGATTGACTTTCAATTACACATGCAACATGGCAGAATATGAGGGAGTATTTATGCCTCCCTTGGGCTTCGAAAGGTAGAGAAATGGGAGTGAAAAACATTAGAATTGATGGCGAGTCTGAGCTGGTTGTCAGGAAAGTCAGATGATTGTGTAGCACGAAGCATTTTAAGGCTGAAATCCTATGTAGAGTCTGGAATCTGCTGGAATATTTTTATTCCTTTCATATTCAAGCTCTCTACAGAGATAAAAATCAACTGGAATTCTTAGCCAGTAAAGGCGCTCAATTTTTTCCCACTGAAGGGTTACTAACTACAGAAGAAAAACAAGTTAGATTTCTCTTAAGGCTCTATATATGTGCCTGATAATGTGTAAATCTGGAAAGTTTAGCAGTGGACGTGAAAAGGATGAAAATTTATTGATCAATGGAGCACACATTGATCTAAGCAAAAGTCATATTCCAGATGAGCAAGTGATCAACCAGTAATCATATCCCCAAAGAATTGAGAACCTCAAAGAGTATGTTCCATCCAGGCGACCATCCTGCCTGATAAAGGAGGTCTACAAGTCATATATTCGAAATATAGGGTGGTTATAAAAATATGAATATGGGAAATGAGCTGGCAAACTAAGAAATAGAGGAGTTCAAATAACTCTGCTTGAGATACAATGACTACGCATTGCTTGGTGGGACTATGAATTATTGAAAACCTTCAGAAGAGATTTCATGGAGCACACCATTGAATTGATCCCACGCGACATAAGGCACTTCAGGCAGGAAAAAAACACTGTTCAATCCAAATATCGAGACCGTGGAAGGAGTTGATGAAGTTGCTGGAGGAAAATATCATCATATAACCCCGCATTCTACTTGAATTCGAAAGGAGAATGGCTAGATTCACTTATGTGTGTATTTGATAAATATTAATCAAGCCTCCTTGAAATATCATTATCAGATGTTGTCAATTGATCTTTTTCTACAGAAAATAGTTGGTTCGGGGATGTTGTCTATTCTTCTAGATGGTTTATCTGGTTTTCACCATATTCAGAATCAGATTTAGGTCATAGATGAAGACCAACACAAAACAACTTCCACAACCTTTTGAAATAAAGAGAGAGGGATTGAAAAGGATATCAAATGCAGGTTCCATAGAATGCCATGGATATAATATTCCTTGAAGGATTAATTAACATAATCATCCTTATCTACTTGGATGACATCATTGCATTCCCTAAGAATAGAAAGCATCCTTTTCGCCGTGACAATATTTTAGAGATCGGGGAGTATGGTATCTCTTGAAATCCAACGCTTCTGTGTTACAGAAGGAAAGAAAACATCTTGTCTCAAGAGAAAAGGATGAGCCATCTATACCGAAAGTGCTGACAAGACAAAGAGTGCTATCATTCTTGGGGTGAATCAACTTCCTCGGGAGGTTCATTTTGAACTTTGTTTATCTCTAAATCTTAGGGTCAAGCCTGGGCTGGAAAAGGAGAGTAACGAAGCATGGACATAGGAGGCTAAAATGGAATTTCCTCAAATAAAACAAGTAATCTCACAGCTCTAATGCTGATCAATCTAAATCATATTCCCTCCTCTTATATCTTATAGATTGGTGCTAAAGAGAGAATTGCAACCATAATCACACAGAATCACATCCAATCTCATCTTCTTCGGAGTTTCAAATCTTTCGCCACTTGTTCCTCTAGATGATGCACGATCCCTACCCTCTTCGGGAATTTGGCGAGTCTTCTCTCCTGTGCACTTAAAGGGATTAGAGTCTATGCACTTTACCTGGATCTGACGAATTTCAATCCTTCACGCTCAGGTCCAACAACTGGGATTCGTTCCCCCTCTCTGTGTGCTCCACATCTATTCTTGACTCTGATCTAACGGTCCAGATGTACTCTTCACAGCTGATCCATCGGTTGTTGTCGCTCCTCCTTCTGAGATTTCAAACTTGAAACAAGTTCACTTCCTGCGCTCACCTTGCACTTTTTTGAGTCCTCAGACGTTCTAAACACTTGTCTAAGTGTTGACCCAGTGCATACTATGCACCTACTCAATTCCCTCCTGGAAGAATTTACAAAGTTTTCTGTAACTTTGGATGTGCTTACTCTACACAGTCTTTCCTCTAGAGTATTCAGTAACCCTGAGGCTCCTTTTGAGTCATGAATATTCTGGTGTGCCCTCCTGGCACGTTCTCTTCTGAAATCTTAACAAATTCCAGATACACACTTCTTGCATTAGCTCACAAAGTTTCGCTACTCTGGTGTGCACTCCTTGCACGAGCCTAAAGAACCCAGAACTTCTCAGTAACACAAAGATAGAGAATTCTATGTTCTCCTGCAAATGAAAACTATCACAAGCATCTATCACATATATAAACACACACAAATATCATTCATAGAACATAGATAACACAAATGGATATCATATGAAGGAAAAACTACTTTCTTTGTATTAAGATGAATGTCTGTTTACAAATGTGTATAGAGACTGGACTACCACGGAGTCTCAACTCCTTCTCCTACTCCTATCTCCTACCTCAACTGGGTATCTCCTCTACTCTACCTCTCTTGGTTATTCTTTTACAAGAGGGCTCCTTGAGCTTATCCTCTCCACTGCCTTAGTGCCATCACTGTCTCAGTTAAGACATCTTATCCCTACGAATCATTACAATGAATGAAGATCCAAATCTGACTCATATCTAGACCTTCTTACAACTAACCACTAAGGTGACCCTATCCACTACCTATACAAAGGCATGGCTTGGCTTTACTCAACCTTACAACATAAATCCGTATAGGATCACATTTCAAATTCAAAATTGGTAGGGTTAGCGGCTCTCCCTTTCTCTAATGCGCGCCTATGTGTTGGCTTGTTGGCGCATATGCTGAGGTGGAAAGATTCTACTTCATTAGTTGTTTGACCATATACCTTAAGCACAATTAGTTTATAAATGCAGTAGGAAACAAAGATTCATCTCATGCATTTAAGTTTCATTCTGTAATTTCTTCCTTACAGTATTTGTGTTCTTGTAAAGCATCTCCTTCCACTCTTGCTTCTCTTGTATCAGATATAATACATAAAATCTTAGACAACAAATTGTTCACCATATTCAGTGTTACTGTGTGATGTCTAGTTCTGATATAGAGTTGATTTCCTCTGAATGTATGACTAGTTCTTGTCATTTCTTTGTGCATTTGAATGATATATAGAGGGTACCTCCATGTGTTTATATGTATGAGATATTAACTATTTGAAACATGTTTTATTGATCTAAATACACCTGTTAGAGATGCTGAATTCTTAATTGTTGATCACGTTATTCTTTTCCATAAGCTACAAGATTCATTCCTAGTAGTGCCCTATATGTTTATTTTGTTTTTCCTCTGATTCACCATTTCATCCTCCTTTCAAGCTTGATTGTTTGAAACACTCGTGGAAAAATGCCTCTAATAGTTGAGAGCATTTGTCAGCTAAATCGAGAATTGTTTGAGGTCCTATAATTTCAGAAGAAAGAGAGAGAAAGAGGGGAAAACTTCCCAAATATTGCACAATTGTTTTACTACAAATTTGGCCTTAAGATTCATCCTGAGTCTTGGCCTTTGGGGCACCTCGACATCATTTCAATTACAACTTGGAACATCTTGAGGGATAACGGACTCCATTAAAAAATTATTGATAGACATTGGTTTCCTTTCATATATTTTCATTCCTTTCTCTTTTCTTTCATTTTCATATATAGTCATTTTCACATTTCCATTTTCATCCCATTTCATATACTACAATAACAATACATTATGTTAAGGCTTAATCTTCTTATAACACCTAAGACCCCCACTCCATAGCCTTAGCAATATTATTTAGGGATACCCCCCTTTAGTGGGAGAAGAGCCAACCTAACAAGAGAGGAAGAGATACTAAGGTGACAATGGGGAGCCTTCTTGAGTTGCAGAAACTATCCCCTTGATTCTTGGGACTTTACATCATATGGGGGAGCTAGATTTTGTTGTAACACTCTATAATAGCAAGCTTGAGCTCCAAACCATGTCAATTGATTTGAAACCAAAGACCATATCTACATCAACCTATCTCTTATGTAATGTAAATGTGGTTACAACCACATATTTCCACAACCACCATGACTAAGGTGCTAATTAGAGAAGGGTTTAAGCCATGTATATCTATGGCCAACTAGATGAACAACTCAATGAATTCAACTCAATGTCAGGTGATGGCCAAGATTAAACCAAGTCAAATCATAATCAAGTACTATGTGTTCAATAGGTAGGACAAGGCATAGTCCTCTTATGCAAGGTGGGCATAGAACAAATAACTCCAAACATATAATCTCAATGCAATCTATCCTTATAGGAGCAATTATTTTATTCTCAACTTTGAACATGAGTTGTTTAATACATTCCCAAATTGAAGCATGAAGTATTCAATTCTCTTGTAGTAGCAAGAATAAAACCACTTGCCATCCATTTACACACCCTGCCAATAGTTGATGTCATGAGGCGAACACTTGACGATTAAAACCCTCATTCTCAATCAAATCAAGCATATGTCTTTGCCAAACTATAGCCCAATAAAAATATTGCCTTGTACAACTAAGATTAATACTAGAAAGAAAAAATTGTATGTCTCTACAAACACCTTTTAGTAAACATCACCTGTACACCATGTCGTACTTTGACATTTCATATAAACAATTTAAAACACATTCGATCATTTTCCATGGTCTGCCATGTCTTACTTTGACATGCCATACAGTCAAGTGATTAAAATAGACATGAAATATCAAATTCGAAGAAATGTTGTAATTATATGGTCCCACTTTTTGAGATAGTGGAAATCTATAGAGATCAGACATAAAGCTATTTTCTATCTCATATAATGGAAATTCTATTAAAGAGACACGGGATTCAAAGATAAAATTTTCAGCTCATATAGTCAAGTGATTAAAATAGACACGACATATCAAATGTAATCGACAAATTTTCCCCACTCTCGTGATCCATCCGTCTTCCACTTCTGCGTTGATTTTATTAATCACTGATCCATTCAAAAACAATTGTCGTCTCTTCGGCCTCATCGTCGACCATTTCCAACCTTCTTCCCATTCTTTGCAATCCTTTACTTTTTCTGACATTTCCAACCTTCTTCCCATTCTTTGCAATCCATCTGGTGTGAGAAAATGAGTTTGCAATTGTCATTAAGCGTATTTTAAATGTTTCACTTTTTGTTTTCTTTTGATTTTGTCTGAAATTCGGTGAGAAATGGTTGGATTTGAGTGGCTAAGTTTGTATAATCTAGATACGTTAGAAGTTTTTCAATACACTAAATCCATTTATGCATTCAAAAATACAATTTAAAAAAAAAATAGCGATTTTGTCCCACCAAATCCGACCAAAAAACAAAAAAATAAAACGTTTAGCAAACACCATTACCATTGTAAATTTTACATACTCCATTTTTTACCCCAACTTTTATTCGTCATCTTTTCAACTGGACTTATTATTCTCTCTATTCATACTCTCGAGTAGGTGTGCAAAAAGTCTATCTCCCTCACATTTGTTTGCACGTTTTTATCATAATCCAATCAATATGTTAAGTATAAGTTCCTAGCAGATTTTATCAACTTTATCCATATTCAATTTATCCCCATCTTTGTACCAATAAAAATTCATCAGCAATTCCAACTATAGTCATCTATTTAGGATAACTGTAGATGCCAGTAAAGGATATGAACGCATAAGAGGTGAAACCATCGTCATCTGCTGAAGAAGATCCCAATCATCAAGGAGATGAAGCGTTAGAATATGTAGAGTTGCAGAATCCTCAAAGGAAGTACAACAAATTGTTGCTATAGAAGAAATTGTTGAAGGCACTCAGCTATCAAGGCACATGAAACCCATCCTTAAAAAATTAATCGAAAATTACTTAGGGTGAATAAGGGTTTGCACCAGAAATTGGCCATTTTTTTAAGGCATGGGGAAATCGGTAATACGTAGGGATGCACCAGAAATTAGCCATTGCCAAAGAAAAGATAAGAAATCTTAGGGCCAAGATAAATTTAGACATTTTGATCCAAGATATTGAAGAGTGTGAAGCAGAATGACCACCTTATGCTCAACTTGAAATTGGCATTAATGACGATAATATCATTTATGGTGTGGTTAAGAGCCCTATCAATGAGAAGTCAAAAGAGGCGAATATAAATGATGCTACAAAAGAAAATCCACGTAGTGACTCGACAAAAGATGCAAGATTGGAGGAAGATTGGAGGAAGGGGTACCTGTAGAAACCTTTGAACATCAAGCCCTGAAAGAAGAACCGTCTATAAAGGCTCTTAGAAATGAAATTAAGGATCATGAGGAGAAGGTATCTAAATAATGAGAAGGTATATAAATAAAGAGAGGTGGAAAGAAAGGTTCCAATAGAAAGTGATGTGGTAGATTCCTTGGAAGTCCTTCAATTGGAGGCTAAGGTCATGAACTAGAAGAAGGTTGTTGAATCCATTGGCCAAGGTGTTGGAACATCACCAAACTATTCACAATATGCATGAGAAATGGGATGAGTTGGCCATTGGAGTACAACAATTGAGACAGGGAAAACAATAGTTATTTCATATGGCTCATGTAGTTCTTGCTTGCAATTGTCCTTAACCAACAAGTGTCCTTAACCAATATATGCAGTGTTTTGAAAGAATAATGGATATTCTCTCAAATCAGGTCCTTGGCTATAGGTATGCCCTACAATTTCTGGACTCCTGAGCACTTATTGAAATCATATTCTAACTAGAGTGAGGAGGATCGAAATTTATTGTGTGAGTTATATCGACATGATTTTCTCTCGAAAAATCAAATAAACTCCAATCCTTTTGTGGGGGATGTGCAATTGAGGAATTATTTACCTCACTCATGAATCATCAAATGTAGTGGAGTAATGCCTTGTTCCATATAGAGTATGATGAATGAAATGTTTATTTATGGGTGACAGGAGAATGTTTTTCTCCAGTAAGGGTAATTTTGAGGCATGAAAATTTACTCAAGCAATCTCATTTATTATTTTCCTCAATGAACTAAAAGGACTACCATATCTAAGTGTGTAGGACGAGTAGTTCAGAGGAGGTTGAAACTTTTACTTGCTTGTGAAAGGAGATGGGATTATTTATCAACTCAATAAAGAAAGAGATAACCCTTGTGCTATCCTACTTTCAATATAAACCTAAACATGTTTAAAAGATACATGGATTTCTTAAAAAGGTGTTGGACACAACAGATAGGCTTGAAATTTAACTTTTCACTTATTCTATGTTCCTCACCAAAGTATCAATAATGTTATTCATGGGAGTAGTAGGAGGAAGAAGCCTTTTAGGAGAATATTCCAGAAAATTGGTTACTATGTGATGAGGAAGAAGATCATTCCCCTTACAATTGGAGCAATATTTACTAGAAATATTCATACTTTATCTCCTCTGATTATGATGACTAGATGAAAGGGTTTCTCAAGCACGTACACCAACTATGGTTGAGGGGGGATTATAATCCGTATGTTTTCCATCCTTTGGGCGTTCTTTTTCCTATACATTCATCCTTTTTTCCTATCATTTACACCCTGTTATTTATGGTTTTGATGTTTAAAACTAGGATTTAGGCTCAAGGTAACCTTCATCATAATTTATGACTTTTCATTTGATTTCTTGTTGAAACCTAGGAAAAATATATCATACTTTGTATTTGTATTAGAATAATGAATTAGTTTGGATGTCGCTACAAATCCACCTGCTATAGATCCACTTGCTACAAGTCTATGTGATTCAGATCGATTTAGGCCATTGTTTGTGCTACAGATATATGGAGGTTAAAGCAATATGGTTAAAGAACATGACATTGCTACAAATCCTATTGGTTGTTGTAGATGATGAAAACTAACACATAACCATCCCATTACCTCTTTTTTTCAAATTGGTTATATATTTAAAATGGAATTATTTAAATATGTAATGACCAAATATAATTTTCCTATACTATTAGCTATATTCCAATGCTTACTTTGTTTTTAAATTAAAGTTCAATACTTTGTTTTAAAACTACTTGATATTCTTTGTTTCTCAAGTAGTTTGTAATAATTACTCTTTAATTAGTTTGGCAAGGACATATATGTATAAAATAAGACATACACCTTTGAAAAGGGGATTGCAGTATACCTAGGGAGGTAATATGGGAGGTACCCAATGTGAATGGGGTTATGTAATAATAGTGGAGGAAATTCAATGTAAGGTGGACAAGGTCCACTATATTATTAAATAAGGCCCACTATGGTAGTTAGATATAATAAATGTAAGAGTACTTACTAGAAAGTTATACTTCTAGAAGGTTCCTCCTCTAGAATGTTCTTGGGTGGTTGGTAGCACTATATAAATGGGTTCAGGAAATGTAATGAAACAAGATGAGAAGTATTGTATTTCGAGTGGTAGCTCAATAAGAGGATGCCCCCTCAAAGAGGCAAGTGAACAGGAGAGGATCCCTTCCATAATGGGATTCATTGTATGGTGTTGCCCTACCTTAAGGATTTTCTTATAATAAAAGTGTGTTTCTTCTATATTTTTATTTGAATATTTTTGGTGTTTCTGTATGCAAATATTTGGTTCTTAACAAGTGGTATCAGAGAAATTTCCTTCACAAGAATTGTGGGCATTTTTTTTATTATTATTTTGCAAATTTTCGGAGAAGAAAATGAGGACCCCGATATTCTGGACAGTTTCTATAAATTTTTGTGCAACATTTGTAGAGACTGGTTGAATATCTGAGTTCCTCTCGGAAAAAAAAAAAAAAATCATCTGAAACGGAGTCCAGGAAGTGAAGTTATCACCATTCTAAAATCTACAATTTTTCATGGTTTTCCACGGACGATCGTGCAATTTTTCTGATTTCTATAGCACCCGCAGCCGAATTTTCCCAAAAAAATTACATATATGAATTCCTCACACAATTTCACGCAAATTAAAAAAAAATCGTCCGAATTGGAGTTCTGGAAGTGAGGATATCACTGATTTAAAATCAACCATTTTGGGTGGTTTTTCGTGATGGAGGCGAGACTGCAAAGTTCATAACTTTTCACAGGGTGTTTAGATTACTACCAGATTAATTCCATTAGATAGAGGATTTTCAACACTTTCTTCAGGCATATTATATGAGGGTTTTTCGATGGATAAGCGATGCAGTCCAACCTCTGCAAAAATTTCAATGTCCATATAAGAGAGATATAACAGGTAGATCATTGACATTTACATCTCGGTAGAATATAATCAAGAAAGATATGGTTGGTATGATTACGAGAATGATTGTGATGATTGATAAATGGATAGATGTCATTTCTGGGATGAAAACCGCTTTCATATTTTATTTGATGACTCTACTCCACTTTCCATAGAGAACATCAATGTGACAAATCAAGAGCGAGTTATGACTACAAGTGTCGAACCTTCATATTCCAGAGTGGTATTATTCCTTCCCGATTCAGAAACAACCCTTTTCCACTATGTGGATGGATATTCTTATTTGTATCCACATGAATGGTGTCGGTCTTTGGAGCATCATTTTCTGTTGGTTATTGGGTTCTGATATCTTCTGCATGGAGTTCACATGAGAACTTGGACATGGGACCCTGATTTTGCAATGGCGATTGGACTACTTCGGATTGTGATTCTTGTGAGGGAGCATGCTACTCTCAATTCTACTCTTATAACACATATTGCATTTTTCCTAATGATGATGTCCACTACTCCGATTGCGATGATGGCGAGAATCTTTTGTGTTTTGCTATATATATATGTTACATTATGTTATGTTATCTTACTCTCCAGTTTCTGTTTCATTTTCATGAAGCACTTGTGCGGCAATACGGGAAGAGGAAGAGGTTATCTGCAAAAGATATGGCAGGTAAAATGCTAGTCTTTAAAACAGATCCATTCTTTATGCTTGCTTATTTTTTATATTCTAATTACCATTTCAACTTTATTTCCAGCTATATTTTTTGCACTATGTGTTTTGTTTAGCATATTAGTTATTTCTTGCATAATGGTTCGTCGTCAAAGTTGTTGTTGTCAGAGGAATTTCATTGAGAAGCAGCAGAGCATTCGATCTTTTATGGACCCTGTTGATTCTAGACCTCCCTCGGTTGAAAATTTCTTAAATTATTATTCCTCACAAACGCCTGCGAGGTATTCGTATAGTCAGATTATGACTTACAAAAACAATTTGGAACAAAAGGTTGGCAAAGGAGGTTTTGGAACATTCTATAAAGGAAAACTTTCGAATGGACTTCTAATAGCTGTGAATATTTTGGATGAATCGAAACAGAGTGAGCAACAATTCATTGAAGAAGTGGCTACAGTGGGGACAACCTGTCACATTAACCTGGTGCGCCTATTGGGTTATTGTTCCCATGGATCCAAAAGAGCTTTGGTGTATGAATACATGGTCAATGGATCTCTGGACAAGCATATTCATGGAGACCATAAGGACGAGTTGGATTGGAAGAAGTTGTTTTCAATTGCAGTTGGTGCAGCTTGCGGCATTGCATACCTACATGAAGACTGCAGAAATTGCATATAAAGCCGCACATTGTTCTCCTTGATGTTAATTTTTTGCCCAAAGTTGCAGATTTTGGTCTAGCGAAAATATCGGACAAAGGGGAAAGTCACATCTCTGGGGCTAATAGAGGAACACTAGGTTACACTGCTCTAGAGATGTGGTCAAGGATGTATGGAGTTGTCACTGATAAATCTGATGTTCAAAGATATGGTATATTAGTTATGGAGATGGCGGGGGAAGGAAAAACATTGATTTTGACCATCTGGAGAGTAGATCAAGCCATTTCTTCTATGCAGAGTGGGATTTTAAGCAAGTGGAAGAGGGTGAGTTTGGAAATTTAAGAAAAGGGAACATGTCAGATGAAGACCAAGGCATAGCCAAAAGGTTGAGTTTAGTTGGACTGTGGTGCATTCAGTTCAAGGCATCTCGTCGTTCCTCGATGAACAAAGTCGTCCAAATATTAGAAGAAGACGTTGACATTACCACTCTTCCATTCCCATTTCCTGTTGACACACCTTTGGAGCGATCTTCTTCTTACCAATCTTCTTCAACTTACGCTTCAGAGATTCAAATGGAAAATCCCACCAGTATTCAGAATGCTAAATCACGAAGACTCAACATTTGTTGTAGTTAGGAATTGTGATTAAGGTGAAAAGCTAATTTCTATTCATATATTTTTTCTATGGTGCAGGTTAAGCTTCCTTCAAAGGGCCCATTCTTGTGAGTGGAACTCCCGAAATGAGATGAGGTCTAACAACTATCAAAAACCCAATTCAATCTAAGGGAGCATTGAATTGGTATTTGTTTCTTTTATGGTAGTTTTTTTGTTAGACTTAATTTTTTTTAAATAAGTTTGATATCTTGAAAGAAAATATGTATGTTGCTACTAGGTTGTTTCAACTATGTTATGACACAAAAGTATTTAGATTGAGTAAATAAGATTATATATGGTTTGATAGTTTAAGAAAACGATTTTAGTTTTGTCTAAATAGAAGTATTCTACTAAGAATATGTTATTCTATGAAGAGAACTCTAAGTGGATTTGACAATTGAAGGAAATAGTTTTGGTTTTGTACATATGTAAGTATATTAAGTGTGATGTCCCCATGTACTCACTAAGGCACGCTACCACAAAAAATTTCTATGTAACATGCCCAACTTACCATTCTGATACCATTCTTTGCTACTATTATGGTTGAGCCACGTTACTATGAAATTGACTATCATTCGATTTAAATGCTGAAATATTAAGAGTGTGAGATACACAATCATGCAAATATCATTCATAATTACTCATGAAGGCAATTTATTTAAACATGTACAACAACAATTAAACACATAAAATAACATTCATATATACAAAATACAGAGTAAATGAAACAATGAATGACTCTATGGTTATGGTGTCTTTCAACGATTGGTTAGTAGTTGGAGATATCACAAGATACTCTTACTCTACCAGAACCCTTCAAATCACCCAATCTTATATCGATGCTACATTCCACTCTTCTTTTGAAAAGTATAACTCTGGCAAGTATGATTGGTTATTAAAGGGTACATAATCATCAATGGTGTTGTCATCTATAACGTGCAGAGGCTCGATTGCACAGAAAGCAACAAATATTGCTTCTTTTACCCCGAGGCAGGCGTCAAAATTCCAAGTTGCGATACCTATCCTGTAATTGTTCCAACAAATAAAAGCTACAATATTAGCACGGATAAGGATTTTAAACAACTCCAACAAAGAGGATTCCAAATTGCATGGTCTACACCGAACTAGAGGAACACTAGGTTACACTGCTCCAGAGAGGTGGGGGAAGAAAAAAAATTGATTTTGACAATGTAGAGAGTAGATCAAGCCAATTATTCTAGGCAGAGTGGGCTTTTAAACAAGTGGAAAAGGGTGATTTTGGCAATTTAAGAAAAGGGAACATGTCAGAGGAAGACCTAGGCATAGCCAAAAGATTAAGTTTAGTTGGACTCTGGTGCATTCAGTTCAAGGCATCTCGTCATCCCTGGATGAGCAAAGTCATCCAAATGCTAGAAGGAGACTTTGACATTACCACTCCTCCATTCCCATTTCCCGTTGACACACCTTTGCAATGATCTTCTTCTTACCAATCTGCTTCAACTTACGCCTCAGAGATTCAAATGACAAATCCCACTAGTACTCAAAATGCTAAAAATTCCAGGTAATGTAATACAGAACATATCATAGCAGAAAACCTACAACATAGCATAGTAGAAAATTATATCTGAAGATCTAGAGAAATTGTCAATTGATTCCATTCAGCAAGGTGTTCTCTGTATAGGGTCTTGGTTTGTTAGCTTCAAACACTTTCGAGAATGTGTGTACATTTGAGAAAGAATGTTTCTCAAATGTTAGAAGGAGACGTTGACATTACCACTCCTCCATTCCCATTTCCTGTTGACACACCTCTGCACCGATCATCTTCTTACCAATCTTCTTCAACTTACACTTCATATATTCAAATGGAAAATCCCACCGGTAGTAGTCAGATTGCCAAAACTTCCAAGTAATTTAATACATAACATAACATAGCAGAAAATTATATATGAAGATCTAGACAAATTGTCAATTGATTCCATTCATCAAGGTGTTCTCTTTATAGGGTTTTGGTTTGTTAGATTCAAACCATTTCAAGAATATGTGTACAAGAAATAGTAGTTGTATCGTTTCTCAATATTCTAGAGAGCATAATGCTCATTCGCTAGTTTTTTAGTAACCTCTCAATCCCTGTTGGTGTATTTAATAAAATTCATTCTAGTAACACCTCAGTCATTGGTATATTTTATAATATCTAACTCATTTTTAAAATCTCCAACCCATTCTAATAACCTCATTTGAAGTGTATTTATGTCAAGCTTTTTCTGGGCAGGGTTTCAAATTTTGTGATTTATATATTATATTTTTTGTGATTTATATATCATATTTGTGTAAGTATTTTCTGTAATTATTTCTCTGGGCGAAGTTTCAAATTTTTGGTATATTTTATAATATCTAACTCATTTTTAAAATCTCCAACCCATTCTAATAACCTCATTTGAAGTGTATTTATGTCAATCTTTTTCTGGGCAGGGTTTCAAATTTTGTGATTTATATATCATATTTGTGTAAGTATTTTCTGTAATTATTTCTCTGGGCGAAGTTTCAAATTTCGAGATTTATATATTTAAAAATTGGATTCTAGGAAAAATGTCACCTTGGCACGCCCTTGTCATTCTATCTTAACATGCTAAAGTAAGTATTCATAAAGTTTATCTCCCTCATATTTGTTTGCATGCTTTTATTAGGCTCCAAACGTACACGTTTGGTATAAGTTCCAATGAGATTTCATTTTGATTTTTCAGATATTCAATTTTTAAATCTTATACGGACAATTTTAACTATAATTATAATTTTAATTATGGTAATCTATTCACATTTGTTTTTACATCAACCTAACTTTGTGTGTGGGCTGTTGTCATTTTTCTTTGATATTAAAATTCTTGTGTGGATTGCTCTCATTATTAAATAACACAATTTTCTTTCGATTTAGGCGGAGGTTTAAAGGGACATTTTTTTCTTTGTGATATGCCATTTTGGTGGGAAAGACTACATCAAGAATGGAACCCTCCTTTCAATGTTGATCATAAAAGATTATTTGAATCAATTTAGCCTCCTGCATGTGTTGTACTTGTTTGTTATGATCCTATCAATTTCTATAATTCAATTTTCCATTGTGAAGCTCTCCATAGGCATCTCTAGCTCCAATTATGCTTCTAGATTGTTTCTTATGCTATTTCAAAGTGATTTGACTCAAACTCATATCATTGAACATGAATATCAGTTTTAGTCTTTTAATGGCTTTGTTTACTCAAGAGATGTGATCGTGAAACTGATGATATTATGACTCATCATATCAAAGGAATGAATATAAAAATAGTACTAAGTCCTAATCTTAAATTCTCAAAAGATGGTAAGCTTTTCAAATGCAACTTTCAATGCGATTTCTACAATTTCAATAAAATTCAATCTTTCCTCATATGTTAAGATCAATACTAAATAACCAAAAGAGAAAATGCCATAATGCAAAATGAGCAATTTTTTTTTTGTATTTTTTATATAAAGAAACAAAAATGAAAGCATTGAATAACAACTTGATACACAGAGCCTACTGCAAGAAAAAATAGACAAGCCAAGCAGGATACCAAGAAACAAATACTCAGACCAAGATGCAAGGATAATCAATGAAAAAGATGATAATAAAGAATACCGCCCGAAAATCCAACAATAAGAAGGTTTATTATCTCTCTGTAAGCACTCAACAGTTAGGACAGAGACCCAAGAAGACTCAGCAATCAACCAAACTCACCCAACAACCACCAAACTAAGCCAGTAATAAAAAAAGTTGATGTACACCACTGTTTGAGAAAAACTCGTGTATGCACATGCCCTATATAAGGACAACCTGTGTATGTACACGTATATCAAGGGAAAACCCGCGTATATTTAGTAAAACAATGCCAGGGTAAGGATTAAGCCAAGAAACTCAGATGCAAAGTAAAAATAGGTTGTTAAGCAATCATACGACAAGGAAACTCAGGCTAACAAAGAGCAATTCAAGGAGAAAAACACTCCAAACCCCCAAAAAGAAGATTCTTTCCCTAGTATGGTCGTCAATTCTGTTACGAGGAAAATCTCTCTATGGAATGAGGTAAACCACAACAAACAAAATGACACATAGAAATAAACTCTAATCCCAAGTATGCTCTATAAATGAAAATGCTAACAAGACAAGATCAATAGCATACCTTGTCGGACGTTCGATGAAGACCATCGTTGATCACGCGACTCAAAAATTTATACCTGCAACTTGTCCTCAACAACCAAGATACGCAAGCATATGGTGATAATATATAATGCTATCACATAAAATAGCATAATCCATTAACATACATGACAAATACGCCCAAGGAATAATAATTCAAATATTTGCAAGATATCAATTGGACGAGAAAAGAGTGTTTCTCTTAAAATAATCAACATAAGTGTATAAGTGACAAACTTATGTGTCAGTACATCTCAGAACCGAAAAACTAAGTCCCTTCTAGTTGGGCCTCCACCACTTCAATCCTCCACCAAAGGACAACTCATATAAAGGAGACAATGAGGTTCTCCATCAAAAAAGGAAGAGCTTGGGGGTTGAACAATGTGTTAAAACTTTCAAGGATAAAGGGATGCAGACTCAATGTGAAGTGAAATTTCTCTAAAGTATATTTTCTCTCAAAAGTTGAATTCTTCTCCTCCACGACTTGGATATGGCTCAATTTAAAGCCTTCAAATGGAAAAAAGGTGTGGATGTCCTATTTCATACTGTCCCAAAAGAAATATCGTTTGACCTGTTCATAAGTTTTGGTAAAACCTGAATGGCCTGTTGTACTATGTGAAGCATGAAACTCAGAGAGCACCTTGGATTTAAGTGTCGACTATTTTCTTAAATACAAGTGACCTTTATAGTGAAAATTATCATTGTGCCAAGAGTATCCTGGAGTATCTTGGGGATCCTATTGAAGTTTTTGGATTAGGCCAAAAAAAATTGGGTCTTGAAACCATTCATATTGAACATCCTGAATCCAGTTAGTGGCAATGAATGAGAGGGAAAAGAGGGACCCTTCATCTTCATATTTCCCGGAAAGAGCATCAACCACCACATTTTACTTTTCCTTCTTATAAACAATCTCATAATCATATCCAAACAACTTGGTCACCGATTTTTGTTGCTCCGGGGATGTAACATCACCCGACCACCCAAGCCAAGCCACATCTCTCAAAATTCTCTTAGCATCAGCAATGATACCATATTTTAACATCCCCAACAACCTGCTGGGCTATGCCATGAAAAAATTTCGGACTGTATACAAATTTTTAAACATATACAAATACTCTGAGCAAATACACAGATTCATGTAGAATAATAGTAAAATACACATGCAACATACACACAGGGAAAAACCCATAAAAAAAAATTTATAATAAATATGCAACACATAAATTAACACACAATTGACACTTATCTTTGATAAAAAGACCTCAACTGTGTGCAGACCTTCCACGATCCTCCCAGCCTTAGACCACGCTGCTCAAAAATCTCAGTAGTGGGTCACCCCCGAGCTGGGAATAAAATCCACCTGGGTAAAGGGATTCCTAGCCAAGATGATGTATCTCAGACAACAGGAACAAATTCATCAGGTGCCAACTCGAACTAACAACCCACAATCTCTCATTCCCCACATGCCTTTCCCACCCCAGGAAGTGTGCCCCTTCTCTGCTCAATAGTCCTTCGACTGCCCCACTTAACTTCTAGGGCTTCAACAACATGCCAGACATGAAGCCTCATAACACTGTAGTTGTAGTTGGGAACCCTCGGGAAATGAATTCCCAACAATTATCTCACCTGGAGAGAGTTCATCACGGGCCTCACAACCAGCCTCTTCAATCCCACGGGCCTCACAACCCACTTCTTCAGTATAATGCTTAAGTCAGCCAGGAATAGATACAGGTGATGGCAGAAACAATGTTATGGTATGGTACAGGTGATGGTAGCAGTAGCCTCTGGGTAAATTACATGTGATGGCAACAACAACCTTTGGGGAAGGTACAGGTGCACTTCTCATAACAGGAAGGGTACGGTTTATTGCTGAAGGAGTGCGTGTAGGATGGTGAGACCAGAATGATGGAATGAATGAATAATGCAATAAGTCCAAACTCTTTGTATGCATGTCCCAAATTTGACACTTGTCAGGTTGAGAGCCACTTTGGCCCACTAGTCCCCATCCTTAGAACTTAGGATAAAATAATTATCCATACCTTAGTCTTTAGAAATATATCATAATATTCCTTTAGAAATAATCCCTCTAGATTAGCCCCCTTTCTAGGTTCTTATCACCCCCCCCCGTTTCCCTTCCTAGTGGAGTTTAGTCCCCCATACGCTTTTATTATGGATGGTCTACATGCAATGATGTGTTTTTCATTTATGATATGAGTGTTTACATATTACAAAAATAGGCTCACTGGCCTTTAGCATCTAGGCTCTCCGGCCTAATAATCACATAAGCCTTCTGGCCTATAATAACCTGGCTCACTAGCCTATAAAAAATATTTACGTTTACAGCTGGGGATCGGTCTTGGGATATTACATTCCCCTCGCCTTATTTATGTACTGTCCTTAGTGCAATATATATACACATTTACCACCAAAAATTTAAAAAATCCTCAAAAAGATGTGAGTATTCTACACGCATAGAATCCTCATGCTCCCAAGTTGCATCCTCAAGAAAGTACCAGGTCCATAGGACCTTTGCTATCTCTATGACTCGATTCCAGAGTTGTTTGATCTTTCGGTCCAGTATGCATACCGGATGCACCTGAAAAGCGCCTTCTTACTCCACTTGAATCACATTACAATCAATAACATGATTAGAATCATGTATATACTTTTTGAGCAATGATACATGGAATACATTATGAATAGACATTGATGCAGGAAATGAAAGCATGTATGCTACAAGCCCTATGAGTACTTCCCTTATCAACATATCTTTTCTTCCTGTCTTGAGCATCCTTTAAATTCTGTTTTATTTTCGACATTTTCTTTTCCATTTCCCTGAGTAATTCTGGCCTAACCACTGCTCTATCTATTGGGTCATCCCAACTTACCGGTGTGTTGCACCTTCTTCCATAAAGTACCTCAAATGGGCTCATCTTTAGAGATGCTTGGTACCCATTGTTATAATAAAACTCTACTAAGTGTAGGTAATCCTCCCATTTTGATGGTTTATCCATCACATACATCCTTAACATATCCTCAATCACTTGATTCACCCTCTCTATTTGTCCATATGATTATGGATGATAAGTTGTGTTAAAATTCAAATTTGTTCCAAATCCCTTAAACATTCCTTTCCAAAAATTTGACATAAATTTTGGATCTTTGTCAGACACGATTGTCTTGGGTATATCATGCATTCGAACAATTTATCTCATATAAATATCAACAATGTTGGTTTCCTTGTGAGTGAGCTTTACTGAAATAAAATGGGCAGCTTTAGTAAGCTTATCCACTACTACCAGGATAGAATCATGCTGCTTTTTTGTTCTGGGCAGTTTGGTGATGAAATCCATTGTTACAACTTCCCATTTCCAATTAGGAATGGGCAATGGATGTAGCAAACCAACTGGGTATCTATGCTCAACCTTGACCTTTTAAAACTCCAAACATTTGGCAATACACTCAACAACTTCTTTCTTCATGCCTGGCCAATAATATTGGCTCTTGACAACTGCAATATTTTTTTGATACCCTGGGTGCCCAGCATAAGGTACATTATGCATTTCTCTCAATATCATATTTTTCAATTCCTTGGAATTTGGTACATAAATTCTTCCTCTGTACATGATAATTTCTTCATTCCCCAGCTTGTAGTCTTCAATTTTCTGCTCCAACATACCTTTCTGTAATTTTGTTATTATTTCCATGTATAGTAAATCTGATTTTGCATCCTCTAAGATTTTTTCCTTGAAATTTGATTGGTACATGCTAATGGTTGTAAAATGCAACTCATGCACCCTTCTGCTAAGTGCATCAACTCCTTGTTCTATTTCCCTTTGATATGCTTTATATCAAAGTCATATTCACTGAGAAATTCTAACCACTTGCTTTGCCTAGCATTTAGAGTTGGTTATCCAAATAAATATTTCATACCATTATGGTCTGTCCTCAACTCGAACATTTTCCCCATGAGGTAGTGCCTCCACATATTCAATGCATGCATTATGGCTGCCAACTCCAAATCATGAGTAACATAGTGCCTTTCATGCTCCTTCAACTTACTTGATTCATAACATACAACATACCCATTTTGACTGAGGACTCCACCAAGTCCTTCTTTACATGCATCAATGCATACAATGAAGTCTTCATTTGGATCAACAATCCTTATTATTGGAGCACTGGTTAATAAATGTTTCAAGTGTTGGAAACTCTTTTCACACTCCAATGTCCACTAAAACTCCACTCCCTTCTTTTGCAAGTGATCGGGTGTGCAATCTTTGAGAATCCTTAAACAAATATTCTGTAGTAGCCCGCAAGGCCCATGAATGATCTTACCTCTGTCACATTCCTTAGTGTTGACCATCCTCTAATGGCCTCAATCTTTTCAGGATCCACTACTATCCCTTCCTCATATATGATATGTCCCAAATAATGAATTTTATTTTGATAAAATGAGCACTTTCTCAATTTGGAATACAACTGATGCTCCCTTAATACTTGTAATACCATCCTCAAGTGTTGTTCATGCTCTTCCTTCGACTTGGAATATATAAGAATTTCATCTAAAAATACAATGACAAACTTATCTAAGTATTATCTGAAAATACCATTCATTAAACACATGAAGACAACTGGTGCATTTGATAACCCAAATGACACCATTGTGAACTCATAATGCCCATACCTTGTTATGAAAGAGGTCTTGCTAATGTCTTCTTCTTTGATTATTACCTGATGATAACCTAACCTGAGATCAATCTTGGAGAATAATTTTTCATTCTTCAACTGATCAAAGAGGTCATCGATCCTTGGAAAATGATACTTATTCTTCACAGTTACCTTGTTCAACTGCCTGAAGTCAATGCAAAGTCTCAATGTTCCATCCTTATTATTCAAAAATAATACTGGGGCACCCCTAAGTGACACACTTGGGTGTATATATCCCTTCTTCATAATCTCTTCAAGTTGTATTTGCAATTCCTTCAATTCTGGTGTACTCATCCTGTAAGGGGTCTTGGATACTGGAGTTTCTCCAGGCATCAGATTGATGGAGAAATCAATGTCTCTTTTGTGGGTAATCCTGGTATTTCTTTAAATACATCATCAAACTCTTTTAGGACTACATAATATTCAATATTTGACACCTTACCTTTAGGTGTCTCTTACATATGAGCTGCAAATATTTGACACCCTTTTCTGTAACTTTTCTTCACCTGCAATGCTGAAATTTCTCTGACAGTTATTGCCCTGGGAATTCCATGTACTGTCCTTAGGTTCCCTTCTCCATCCCAACAAGTAAATTCCTTATTATAACAATATAGGATAGAATGGTGTTGGTCCAATCAATCCATACCAATTAGACAGTCATAGGAACCTAAAGGCAAGATGTTCAAATCTGCCCTGGTGCTTAGTCCATTCATGTCCATTGGACATGACTTAACCATCTCATTAATTTTTCTTTTTCCTCTGGTAGCCAGCTTCACCAACCAAGATTTTCCATGCTTGCTTCTTGGAAAATGAAATATTTCCACCATATTAGGATCTATATAACTATGACTATCTCTTGAATCAATTAAAATAGCAATGGTTTGGTTGTTGATCATACCTTCCACTTCAATCATATGTGACTGAAACTCAACTTGCTTGTTGTCCAAGACTGCATAGATCTTAGGTACACTTCTTCCCATGTCCTCCATTATTTCATCTTGATGTACATTGTGAAAAATCCTCACTTTTTCACCTCTATGAGGACAATGTTTATACATATGATCTCTCTTACAACCCCAACATTGAATAGGTGGTTGTCTTGGCCTTTGCCCCCCTGTCTCAATCATTTTGGGTTCTCTAGAAGCTGGTTGTCCCTGAGGATTATTTGTGAAGAATGGTGGCTTAGTCCCCTTCTTCCTCTATTCCATATTGTATTTCTTCTTGTCTTCCCAAGCTTTTTGGAATTTTGGCCTTCCTTTATGCTGATCATATAGGAATTTAGCTTGCCTTATGGTCTCCTCCAATGTTTTGGGATCATCATATTGTATCTTGTAACTGATGAATGACAGAAACCCAGTCAAATACCTCTGAATATTAATTGTCTCATCCTTAATGAAAGAAACATAATTTAGCAGTTCTAAAAACCTTCTTTCATAGTCATCTATGGTCATACTCCCAAGCTTGAGTTCTAAGAACTCATTCATTTTCTTGTCATAGTATCTCTTAGTCAAGTATTTATTTTCAAAATACTTTTTGAATTCCTTCCAAGTGACATTTTTCTCTTTAATGTGTTGCACCTTCACAAATTGGTCCCACCACATGAATTCCTTTCCCTTGAGTTGATATATAGAAATTCTTCCTTCCACGTGTGAAGAGTAATTATGCAATTGAAAATATTTTTGCATGCCTAGCAACCATGTCTCTGCATATTCATCCTTCTTTTTCTCAACATCAAATGTAGGAGGTTTGATTTTGTTCATTTCTCCTTGTAGCTCATCCACCCCATACCTCCTCTTATGCTTCATGATAGGGGATGGACTTGAGCTACTGTGTTCTCTCCTAGTGGAATGCCTTGGGGAGTGATGGTGATGTCTGGCAACACTTCTTGTTCTTCCTCTCTCATCACGAGACCTGTGACTTCCTGACTTGCTTGAGTCATCCTCCTTATCCATCTTATTTTCTATTCCGTTCAAGCTCTACATTAACTTTTTGTTGAAGTCCTCCTGCTACTTCTTGGATTTCATAAGCCTTTCATTATCAGCTTTATAACTTTGGACATCCTTTTGCAAATTTTTAATGGTATCTACCAAGTTTATGTTTTCTTCCTTTCATTCTCCATGTCCATTTGAGTTTGTACCTTCATTACCCATATTGACATCCATCCCTTTGATCTCATCCTCCTGGATGTAAGCCCCCTATGTATATTCCATGATTCTACACTCTGTGTTGATCCTGTTCTGATCTAATTGTTGTTAACTCTGCAAAAATGTGCAGCCAACAGAACTTGTTGGGATAATTGATTTATCAACTACATGAAATTATGAACAATTCTGGTTCAATAATGCATCAAACTTCTTTCTTATGATTTTATGAGAAATTGACAATCTAGATCAGTTTTCTAGGTGAACATTTATATTCTACTATCTAAGATCTTTCCCACACCTGCTTCCATGCTCAAATCAGAGTCTTGAGCAGAAAGTTATGGTTATTTGAAAAAATGTCATTTATGTGAGGGTAATCCTTGTACAGGTGATCTTCTTCGGAAGTCGAATTATCTCTTGGACCTGATTTGAATTATCTCTTAAGGTTCACAAGCTCCTATGATTTCCCTCAAATGCAGGTCCATACAAATCAGAAACCTGCGAGCTCCTTCTCTAATCCCTTTTCTTTCTTTAAAATCAATTTTCGAGCACTAGCCCCTTTACTTCGGCCCAAAACTCATGTGACCATGGGATAGAACTAGGCACTTACCTAAATGGTGCTTATACACAGATTTGGTACTACGATGCTTCAGAACTTTGGGATTCGGAGGTTTCTCCCTCAACACACTCCAACTCCCCCGAATGTTGAATTCGCAAACTCTCGAACGAGCACTTCTCCGGAGCTTTGGGACTCCGATGCTTTAGAACTTGGAGACTCCAGCACTTCGAAACTTTAGGATTAATAGGTTTTACCAACACAACACAACATTCCCTCTGAACACTAAAGTGGAAAACCCCCAAATGGGAGCTTCTTCGGATCTTCGTTACTCCGACGCTCCGGAGCTTCAGGATTTGAAATATTTCTTAACACAACACCACAATTCAGCTGAACGCCGAATTGGAAAACTACTCCGGCTTCGAATCTTCGAGCTTCGGAGGATCTTATAGAAAAACATTACTCCCGAAGGGTTCAAGAATCAATGGTCCCCGCTCCTTGCTGAGATCAACAGTCAATAGGAGCTCCGGGACTACGGGCTTCAGGACTTCCTGCGAATCCAACGCACAATACTTATGAACCACCGAACATTGAATTGGAGATTGACGACTCTCACTCCTCCTGCACCCAACGACTAGGATCCCCTCTGGAACTCTGGGCTTTGGGAGTTCGAAGGCTACAATTCATGTTGCCTCCCGAATTTTCGAATGCTGAACTGGTGATGGGATGAGATCTATGGTCCACGTGTCCCCATCAATGAATGACCTGGATTAAATCTCAGCTTTGGGGCTTCAGGACTTTTCATGCCAGAACACCTTTTATCCACAATCCTCTGGATTTTCAAACTCCCGAAAGTTCGAGAATCTACTGACACGTGTCCCTGACGACCAACGGTCTAGATTTACTTTGGAGTTTGGGACTTTGGGAGATTTTCCTCCTGGAAACACAAGGACCCATTTCTCCCAGAGTGCTGAGCCACTGAAATGCTGTGAGATATATGGCTCACACTCGCTTATGTGCAGATCTGACGGTTGGCATCTGATCTTCTCCACAACGCTTCTCCTTCTAGTTTGTGCTTGATCCGACGACCCTCATTCTTTCATGCTCAGATCCAACGGCTATTGTGGTTTCTTGAACCGCTACACCTCCTGATATTTCTAACATAGTTAAGGTGTGATCTCAATGCCCTCCTGGAACTCATGGACATTTTGTAACTCGAAATTTGACCATTTCGACAACAATTCTATCTGAAAATTTCGCTTCAATTTCAACTTACTCAACCCATCCAGGCTCAATGTTGGAAACTGGAGCTCTAATACCATATTGTAACATCACTCGGCCACCCAGGCCGAGCCACATCTCTCAAAATTTTGTTGCCATCAACAATGATACCATATTGTAACATCCCCATCCACCTTCTAGGCTATTCCACGAAAAGCTTTCAGATTGTACACGAATTTTTAAACATATACAAATACTCTGAGAAAATACACAGATTAATGCAGAATAATAGTAAAATACAAATGCATCATGCACACAAGGAAAAACCCATAAAAAAATGCATAATAAAGATGCAACACATAAATTAACTCACAATCGACACTTATCTTTGATAAGAAGACCACCAACTACGTGCAGACCTTCCACGATCCTCCCATCCTTAGACCATGTTGATTAGAACTCTCAGCAGTGGGTCACCCCCGAGCTGGGACTAAAATCCACCCAGGTAAAGGGATTCCTAGCTAGGCTGATGTATCTCAGACATAAGGAACAACTCTGTCAGGTGCCAACTCGAACTAACAATCCACAGTCTCTCATTCCCCACATGCCTGTCCCACCTCAGGAAGTGTGCCCCTTCTCTTCTCAACAGTTTTTCGGCTACCCCACTTCCCTTCCAGGGCTTGAAAAACAGGCTGGAAAGGAAGTATTAGAGAACTGTAGTTGTAGTTGGGCACCCTCAGGAAATCAATTCCCAACAATTATCTCACCTGGAGTGAGTTGCTCACGGGCCTGACAACCTACCTCTTCAATCCCACGGGCCTAACAACCCACTTCTTTAGTCCAGTTATTAAGTCAACTAGGAACATATACGGGTGATGGCATCAACAACGTTCGAGTATGGTACATGTGATGGAAGCAACAACCTACGGGTAAAGTATAGGTGATGGAAGAAGCAACCTTCGGGGAAGATATAAGTGCACTTCTCATAACAGGAAGGGTACGAGTTACTGTTGAAGGAGTGCATGGAGGATGGTGAGTCCAGAATGACAGAATGAATGGAATCAATAAATGAAGGAATAATTCACGAAGTCCAAACTCTTTGTATGCATGTCCCAAATTGGACACTTGTCAGGTTGAGAGCCACTTTGGCCCACTTGTCCCCATCCTTAGAACTTAGGATAAAATAATTATCCATTCTTTATTCTTTAGGAATATATTATAATATTCCTTTGGAAATAAGCCCTCTATCTTATCCCCCTTTATAGGCTCTTAGCCTCCCCCTTTCCCTTCCTAGTGGAGTTTAGTCCCCCATACTCTTTTATGGTGGTTGGTCTACACGCAGTGATGTGTTTTTCATTTATGATATGAGTGTTTACATAATACAAAAATAGGCTCACTGGCCTTTAGCATCTAGTCTCTCCGGCCTAATAATCACATAAGCCTTTTGGCCTATAATAACCTGGCTCACCAACCTATAAAACATATTTACATTTACAACTGGGGCTCAGTCTTGGGGTATTACAGGAGATGAAATTTGATTTTCTAGGAAGTACTTGAGGATTTTATGATCCCTCTTAATTTGGAAGCATTGTCCCAATGGATAAGGGTACCAGAGATCCACTTCATGCAAAATAGCCAACATTTCCTTTTCATAAATCTATTGGCACAAATGTCGGTCTGACAACTGTTTGCTGGTGAAAACCAAATGTCACCCATATTGCATGAGGACTTCCCCAATTCATCTCCCTGATGCATTACATTCCAGAACAAATGTCTTGGTGAAGTTAGGTAGGGATAGTATAGGAGTAGTGCACATAGCTTCTTTCAAGGCTTAGAAGGATTAGTTAGTTGTTGGAGTCCAATTGAAAGCATTATTTTTAAGGAGAGATGTGAGAGGAGCCACGTTTTTTCCATAATTCTGAACAAACTTGTGATAATAGTCCATTAAACCCAGGAAACCAAACATAATTTTAAGAGTTTTAGGGCAAGGCCAATTCTGTATAGCTTCGATTTTCTTGAGATCCACCCTTACACCATCCTTGCCAACAATATGACCTAGGTACTCAACTTCAGAGGCACCAAAAGTACATTTATACTGTTTGAGGAAACGTTGGTGCTTGGAGAGGAGATGGAGAACTTGATCTACATGGGGGAGATGGGTTGGCCACGTTTTACTATAGATGAGAATATCATCAAATAAAACTAACACAAAGTGATGGAGGAAAGGACGAAAGACATGATTCATGAGACTTTTAAAAGTGGAGGGGGTATTACAGAGACCAAAGGGAATTACCAAGAACTCATAGTGGCCCTCATGAGTGTGAAATGTAGTCTTGGGGATGTCTTCCTCTTTCATACGTATCTGGTGGTAGCTCGAATGGAGGTCAAGTTCGGTAAAGTATTGAGCTCCACTGAGTTCATCTAGAAGGTCATATATGACAGGAATGGGAAATTTGTCCTTGATGGTAAGTTTATTAAGGGCATGGAAATAAAGACACATGTGCCAAGTTCCTTCCTTCTCAAGGACCATGAAAACAGAGGAAAGATAGGGGCTAGTACTGGGACGAATAACACTTGCTTCTAACAGTTCTTAGACAATTTTCTCAAATTTTTTTTTTTTAGAAAAGGGATGACAATGAGGGTGAAATTTGGGAGTAACACTTCCCGGGATTAAATGGATGGAATGGTCATGGTCTTTGTGGGAGGGGAGGAGGCCCTGGGGAGTTTGGAAAACATTGGGATGGCGGGAAAGGATAGCTTGAAGCTCGAGGCACATTGGGGGTGTTTCAACTTCTTAATGCATGCAGATCCCAGGGCACTATGAAACTCTAACCTCGATCCCAGATGATGTGTTGGAGTTGATGGGATGGGATTAGATTTTTCAAAAGGTGGGCCTTAAGTAATCCCACGTCAGTTGACACGAGCATAAAAAATAAATTATTTTGAAGAATTAAAGTACAAAATTTTAACCAACATAAACTTACAGGAACCTTATTGCGAACTTCGCCAACCAGTAACCTGGTTTTCAAGAAAAGCTCGTGTTCAGTTGCGCCAATAAAATGGTTTTCACAACTGGAGTTATTTTTATCTTTACTATTTTATTTGTTTATTTATTCTTTACGTTATCCTACTACACTTTAAGAAAGACAAATTTATCTTCAAGTGTAGGAATATTTCCAATGGAGCCATGTGCATAACATAATTACAAGTGTACTCATATTCAAGCTTGAAAATATACTTTGAGATATACAAGAACATGAGGGACCTCCTACTCGGATGGATATGGTGCCAATAATTGTTAAATAATGTTGTGGTGAGGCCTGAGGACTTCTTGGAACCATGATTCAATGTAGTCTTTTCCTTCTTGTTTCTCTTCTTTGGTTGGCATGCCATGAATTTTTCCAAAATTTGTCTCATCCAACTTCTGAATGTACTAGGGGTCTAGGTCTGGTGAAAAGGATGCAAAGAATTCTTCAATTTTTGGCTTCAATATATATCCTTCATCGGATGTTGTCCATGACTTGTTGATTTTTTCCACTGGTTGATAAGGACAACAAGAAGTTTCTAAGTCCCCCTTTTCATTTCCTTCCATGGTTTCTTCAATTTTTGTATTTACAACTTTCCCTGACCTTAAACGAATTTCCTGCAACTGTGCATAGGGTTCCTACAACAACACACTATCTTCCTGCAATATTATAGGAGGGATATAATAGGTAGGGGAAGAAGGGAAATTTTTCATCTCAAAATTGTAAGAGGGTTGTACCATTTTATTGTTGTTAGGGTGTGGGATGGATTGAGTAGGAACTTGTGTTGGACATGGAGGATTTTGATGGGCAGGTAGGTGTGGTTGATTTTGTTGTTGAAGAGCTTATGGAAGGTATGGGGGATCTGTTTGTGTTGCAGGATGAGGGAAAGTATCCATTTCATCATGAGATGATACAAAACCACATTTTTTGTGGGAGTTATAGTGAGGTGGCCAAGGCTTCCATGGTATTGGAGTATTCCATGATTGATTATGAGAACAAGAAAATGGAGGGATAGAGTTTTGAACCATACATGTAAGCCAAGGTTTCATGTTTTGTAGTGTCATTGCATAAAATGAACTTGTGGCTTTTGGATCACCTTGATATGTTGTTTTCATCCTGGGTATGGAAGGGAATCTATCCTTGGAGTGATTCATTTTACATATGCGTCAAATTTCAAGACTATCCAAAGGAAAATGCCTTGTGGGATGTTCATTCCGGCACCGAGAGAAAAACATGGATAAATTTTTTTCAAATTCATCCTGATTTCTCTTTACTTTAAAGACATCCAATTGTAAATTTAAAGAGATAATAATACCAGTTTTAAAATTTTCAAATAAATTACCCATTTCAACTCTTGTAACTCCTGTTCCTGCATAAAATTTCAAAAATCGAGAAGAAAATTCTCTAGAACTCTTAGTAGTATTGGAGTTTCCTATTGAATACCTTCTACATAACTCAAAAACATCATCATATGGTAATTGAGAGACATCACCTATTCCCATCAGTTTTAAGTGTTCTAAATATTCATCTTTGATTCGTTTGGGCAGGAGTATTTGCAGGGTCTCTTTCCCGAACTGTCTTTGTGTTTTTTTTTAAGGTTGTATTGAAATCGTTCCACACAATATTCCAAACTTTTGTCTTCCCCTTATTTAATTTTGATGATATATTCATTGACCCTGTAGTAGTCTTGATACTTCTTCAAGAATACATTCTTCATGTCTTCCCAAGTTTGAATGCAATTCCCACCGAGGCTCATGAACCATCGGAGAGATGATCCTTTCAGAGTAAGAGGAAACACCTTCAACTTTTGAGAATTAGTATAATAATCAAATCCTCTACAAAGAACTTCAAATTCATATAACAATCCATCTGGGTCTTCACTTTCCAAACCGTAAAAAAATGGTAGAGAAGATGGGGGAATTCTTTGCATTGGTGCCACTTATCCTGGATCTTTGATGGGGAATTCAAAGGTAACAATTTCTTCCTTGTTATATCCTGCATCTTCCTCACCTACCATATTTTTCCAACATAGAAGAGGTTCTTCATATGTTATAAATTTCCTTAGAGACTATTGGCAGGTATTCTGGATCCTTAATTGAATTGGTCAGATCTTCCATCTAAAGATTCCCTCCAAATGATGATTCTAAGACAACAAAAGAAGCAATCTCTATCTCTACTACAAGGATCTCTAAAACATCAGTCTTTAGGATACTCCTTCAAATTTTCTTGTCAACTAGTTAGTAGAATGGGTGTTTCTTACAACACCACTAGGTGGAATGGTATGATTTATTCTTCTTCTACATATATATTCATACAACCTACATTCCTTGAGTTCTTCTAGTATACTTATAGTTAATAATGCATAAAAAAAATGTCAGTTGTACTCTTTAATTAAATCATCCAATACATTAATTGTCAACCCGGGGTATGCCATTTTATTTCAAAATTATCGTGAAAGGTATATGCAGGCAACAATTTCCATCGAACATTGATCATCTATTGACATGCAATTATAAGTAATAAACACTCGTTGTAGACGAAATCACACTTATTCAAATGAAGCACACTTGTTGAAATGAAAACACTCTTGTTGAATTGGAAATCACACTTCACACTTACTTTAAATTAAAACACACTCACAATACTTTGAATTGAAATCTCACTGCTAACACTGAAATCACTCTCACACTTGCATTGGAATTGAAACACACTTTTCTTGGGAAATGAAACAAAMTGCACATTTACTTTGGAAATGAAACAAACTCACTCYTTGCAAAAGTAAATCACCCAACTTGAAAGGAAACACTCCTTGTTGAAATAGAGTAGATCTATGGCTMAAACAATGTTCTCAACCSAATGAAAAAGGAATGTCCTATAAGATAACTGAATGACATAAATAGATAAATTGAATCTAATAAAAAAGATTGAAATGACAGAATTGAGTGACAACAATCTGCATCTGTGTTAAAACATTTTCATCCAATTGTAACTAACAACAACAACAAATATTTAATAAAATTTGATAATAGCAATCCAACCTGTATAAGAATACTTTTCAAACCAATGTAAGTAACAACAATCCTTTAATTAACAAATGAAATAATGGAAATCTCAATGAAGCTTATCAAATAATCACATAGTTGTAAGAAACAAACTAAATAAGTAACAACGCACTAAACCAAAGGTAATCACACATAACAACAAACTAATAAAATGAATATACTTACAAATATAGTAGCAACAATATTTTTTTAGAGAAGAGGGCCCTTCCTCCTTAGACAGGGTGTTATAAATCAAGTCAACTCCTCATAGATCCAATCCATGAACTGTTGAACTTTTATTAATCAAAACTTAGGAAGCAAAAAAGGTATTCTTATCTGATCAAGCTATTGACTACTAACTAATCACTAATAAATAATGAATGATTCCTCCCCCTCTTAGTCTTATTTATACATAAAACTTAGTTGGGGAAGGATAGAACCAAATCCCCAAACTCAGAAAATGAGTTTTACATCTTTGGAGAAAAATCACAAAATTCGGGTTTTACATCAGTTAGGGTAAATTCATGATAATGAACCACCCATATATCTCAAAACGTAACTCATTTTTTATAATGGCTCACATGGAAATCAATTTTTTATGCTACAAACAAAACTCATGTCTCAGATTTTTCAGATTCATCTTCATATGCTCGAAAATCGATACAAACATTGGTTGTTTCACAAAATATTGGTTTGCATCAATTTGGGAAAATTCATGATAAAGAACGACACATAGCTCTCAAACGATAGCTCATTTTGGAAAATGGCCCTTTACATGCTCAATTTGTTGCGCTACAGAAAAAATCCATGTCTCATATTTGTTAGATTCATCTTCGTTTGCATGGAAATAGAGATGGAAGTTGGTTGTTTCAAAATTGCTGCTAATTTTGGTCCGTACCCTTATCTCATGTTGGAGGCCCACACATGAGATTTGGGTAAGATTTGATCCACCCAGATCCATGTATTTTCTATTATCAACAAAGCCCCTTTTTTGGATTTCCATGTAGAGGTGCTTTGGTATACCAACCTTGGAGGTTGCCATCATGAGTGCTTTTACTACTGCTACAAGAAATTGCTTCATAAATTGTCATCAGCAAAAATCGAGTATGATATTCTATAATTTATTAAAAAAGAAGGAAAATGAGCATTACTTAACCACTAAAGCATAAATAAGTATGACATGGTGTTTTACGAGAAATTATGGTAAATGGAGTGATAAATGAGAGGTAAGAGGAAGTAAAAGGAACAAAATGGATGTTTGTAAGTCTTAATAATGGTGACAAATTAGTAACCCAACAAACCCTACTGGTGATAATGGATGATATGGATGGAGTGAACTCAAATGCTTTATTTATAGTGAAATAATGGCTAAAACCCCTTTACATGGTCCTCCAAATAGTGGCTAAAGATGACCAAATCAAGGTTAACAATAGAAATTAGGGTTTAGGATGGTTCATATCAAACTAACCTCCCATCATGCCAAGTCAAGAACATTGATGAGGGTTGTAAAAAATTAAAATGGGATTTTTTATGGAGTGGTGCAACTTTTGGGGGGTATTATATATGTTATTTAAGTGCACTTTTGGGGGGTGATATCTACACTAGTCCCTATTGGTCAATTGTAGGGTTTTACTAGGTTGTTTCCAATTATTTGAGGTAATATGTTGGTGGAAAGGGATTGAAAATAGAGGTTATGCATTCCAATAGTGACATATTTCTATATGACTACTGGATATGTCACAAATGAGTAGTTTTTATGTGATAACAGAGGGGGTGCCATTTTTTTTGGTAGTAACCTGCAAAGAAAGGTTTGGAAAATTGAAGCAGGAGATGGTCACAATACCATTCCCCGTCTTCCTAAACCGAAGTATAATTTTAATGTTCATGTGGATTATCATGGCATAGCACTGGGAAATATATTAGCACTACTCAATGAAGGAACACTAGATAATTCAATGTACTTTGTAATATGGAATTTATCTTGGGTGGAGTGGAATTATATAACTATGAAACATGAAGGGATAAAAATGGTGTATGCTATTTAAAGGTTTTATAAATACTTGTTACGATACCTAATTTAAGTTCTTCACTGGCCACTTCTCCCAAAATACATAAATAAAGATGTAGACATTGTGTCAAACATCTATTTTCATCTAGATACTAATGAATTTTTTCTACAAGGTATTATTGATTGGGTTTAGGGTTTGAATTATAATCTAGCATATTATTGAGATCCTTGGACATGGGATGCTATGGTTTTAAAATATGTAAAAGGAATGATATAATTTTTTTTGCAGGTTACCTCTCTATTCTATCGATCCTTTAGATACAACCACCACCCACTTGAAAATTGGTACTTTTATTACTTCAAATCTAGTCTCAAATATAAATCTATACCTTTTTCATTTGGAAACATATCAATGGTACTTTTATTAATTCAAGTCTACTCTTTTTTCTTCTTCTAGTGGAATCGACAACTAGGTCGAGCTCCTACTCGCATGACACAGGGTCAATTCTGACCGCTACCACTATAACCTCTAGGTGTAACTAGACATTCCCCAAGCATGGCACATAGGTAAGTCGAGGTTTCAATTTTGTGACCTTACATAATGGAGTGCCTTAATAGTGCACTCAATCACCGACTGATCTACACCTCGAGGGATAATTCAAGTCTATGTTGGAATACTAAGAGGGGGGGTGAATCAGTATGAGCACTTTTCTTTCTTTGACCACAATATAAAATATTCAATAATATTCAATAGTTTATCATTAGCATTCAATATATCATCAATACCATAATTCAGTGCATAAAAAACACATAAACACAATACTCCAGAATTTTACGTGGAAACCCAATGTGGGAAAAAACTACGGAATGCTTTTCTTATTTATCAAAGAGTACATTCATTGGAAGCACCAAATTCCTATTTCTCCAGCTACAACTAGAAGGATGCTCCAACCCCCTATTTATAGTCTTCAACCTGAAGGAAGCTCCAACTCCCTAGTTTACCAGCTCCAATCGAAAGGACGATACAACTCCCTTTCCTTGCCCCATCCAACCACCCTAAAATATAAATGTAGAACAATATGTCACTACCTTTGTCACTGTAACTGATAAATTGTTGTTGTTGTTGTTTCTGATACTTCTGTAGCTGCTACTGATTTCGATATCTCATCAAGACTGCAACCACACATACCTCATACCAAGATCCACAAGAGAGTTATCCAAATCAAATGATTGTGAATCACTAAGACATATATGTTCCTGATTTCTTTAGAATACACACCCTAACATACATAGGAAGACATACCTTCAACCTGTAGCTGACATGGATCTTAGATCTTTGATCTTCAACATTGTTTCTTCACAGGTCTGCAACCCATACACTATATGCTCGCGGATGTCCGCACTTTTCCCTACTGAAGCTCACGGATGTCCATGATTTTGTTCCTGCAACTCATGGTTTTATGCAAGGAACCTAGATATGTAAATTATTCTTAGTACGCTCGACTTCTGCAAACTTCTACCTTCACTGGACTTCCTTGACTTCGACTTATTAGCTTCAGATCCATTAATTAGTATTCACTAGAATTGATTTTCCAATTGACTCTTCTTTGTGTTTTAATGAGGA
Source organism: Picea sitchensis (assembly GCA_010110895.2). Taxonomy (NCBI): domain Eukaryota; kingdom Viridiplantae; phylum Streptophyta; class Pinopsida; order Pinales; family Pinaceae; genus Picea; species Picea sitchensis. Next base: position 4,446 of record SNQJ01S0035955.1, on the reverse strand, counting down.
TCTCATGATGACATGAAACTAACATTAAACTTGTTAACTTCTGTTTATAGTTAATTCAACATTCAACTGACATGCAACTTGTTAACTTTTGTTTACAGCTCCTTTTCCTTGACATGCAACTTGTTAACTTTTGTTTACAGTTACTTGAACATGAAACTAACATGCAACTTGTTAAATTATGTTTACAACTACTTTACCTTGGCATGAAAATTGTAAACTTCATGTTCAAGGGTTTATATCAATGAAAACCAATATTTCAACAATTCAATGACAACCAAGCTGTCAACAACTAACGTTTCAACAATTTCCCCCTTTGGCATTGATGGAAACACTTAGACACAACACTTAGACATGGTTAATGGAAACACTCAAGCTCATGTTGTCTCCCCCTGTCTTCATGCCTCGTCTCTTTGTTTCCATGCCTATGTTTTTCTCTCCCCCTTTGACATCAATGGAAAATGGTGACTTCTCCTTGGGGATACTCCTCTTGTCTGTAAGCATTTGATCTCTACTAATGTTTCTCTTCATGTTGCTTCCTCGTGTAAATCTTTGATAAAAATAAATAAAAAAGCATTCAAGTCTTTCATGATTACTACTGCTCTCCCCTTTTCGTACTATGCCAACTGTCATGTATATCATTATGGGGCTGAAACTACTCCTAGTTTGTGTCGAAAATACTCAAAAGTCTCCCTCGGAAGAGGTTTGGTGAAGATATATGCAATCTGTTCTTTTGTCTCAATATACTCTACCTTGATTTTCTTCTTTGTAACTTTTTCCCGTAGAAAGTGAAACTTGATCAGAATGTGTTTCATCTTGGAATGCATCACTAGATTTTTACAGATACTTATAGCACTAGTATTATCAAAGAATATCAGAATAGGCTCGTCATATTCCACTTGTATGTCCTAAAAAAATTTCTTCATCTAGAGAACATGTGTAAAACATGTTGTTGTTGCAATATACTTTTCTTCTGTTATGGACAACTATATTGAAGATTGTTTCTTTCTCAACCAGGATACCAGATAGTCACCCAAGTAGAAGGTTGCTCCACTTGTACTTATTCTATCATCAACCCTTCCTTCCCAATCTGCATCTATGTATGCAACTAGAGATAGATCATTACCTTTTGGATACCATAATCCATAGTCTTCTGTTGCTTTGGGATATCTGAATATTCTCTTTATTGTCATAACATGTTTTTCCTTCGATGCTGCTTGAAATCTTGCAACCTGTCCAACTGTTTGCATCAAACCCAGTCTCGATGTTGTCACATAGAGTAAAATGACAATCATTGATATGTAGAATCTCTAATCTGCATCCTTGTTTTTATCATTTTTGCTCAATTTGCAACTAGTCTGCACGGGAGTACTTATGGGATTGCAATCTACCATTCCAAACTTATTTAGCATTTCTTTTATATACTTGGTGATCAGGGGATCAAATTTTGCTCAAAAATTCAAAGTGCTCGAAATCGCTTCAAATCGAACGAGAGCGTACGCAACTCGTTTGGGTTCAAACAGACGTCAGGAGTGAGAGATATCGCGTTCTATTCAAAATGGAAAACAGGCAAAAAAGGGATATTGATTGTACAGTCCATACGAACGATGATGTGGCAAGTCGTACGATGGCGTGGCAGGCCGTATGATGACGTGGAAGATAGTTATTGGACAGTTGGCATGTGATATGGTTTGTTGGCAGCGAATGGGATGGCGACACGTGGCCCAATCAATGGCCGCCATGTGTCACCTATTTGCTGGTTAAAATATTTGCACTCAGCAGGAGTCGACCTCGTGACCTCCGGGGTAGGGTAAAGATTTGGGAAAGGCCGCCCAACCGGCGCGCCCGCACATGTTACTTGATATATATATGCGTTGCAATGTATTTAACATCGTATACATGTATGTTGGGGCGTAGACCGGGCCGGGGCTAAGCCCTTCCCGTGGTTATATGTTATATTGCATGCGACCGGAGCTACAACGGTTAGACCCACCGTAACATATGTTATAACCATTTGAATGCGTGGTTTGGTATGACATGTGACCAACATATATATGCACGCGGGTTTAAACATTACGGTTATCAACGGTTTTAAAACTTAAGCCCTGTTGTGTTATAGCGCGCGGTCATGTGACGACCATGTGCCCACGAGCCTTGGTAGTTAAGGCCAGTGCGTAACTGTTCAACAGTTTGGACCGGTTGTGCGGTTGCACATGGTGCCAAGTTTTTATGCTTTAAATTGCATGTGGGCTAGGTTGAGCCAAGAGAGGTGCGTTTTGTAGATGTAGAGACAACAAGCTTGAAGGGGAGACTTCTAGGAAGCCTATCTACTTCAATTTTTGGCCAAACGAGGTGCCGAAAAAGCCCATATAGGGGTTTTTGGACGTTCTGGAGCCATTGGAGCAGTCTATTTGGGATTTTGAGCATTGTAAAGCACATTTTTGAGCAATTTGAGCAAATAATACAAATGATCCATTGGAAGCTGGACCAGGAGATGTAGCCCAAGAGAGGGGTGAACTCCTTTATCATTTGTTGTGTTATGTGTTTTCTGTTCAATGATTATGTTGTTGTTTATATGCATCTTGAATGAGTAAATCCTATTAAATTTGTGTTGCAAAGTTGATCCCTTTTCATTTTAACACATAAATTTAACTTGCAAATATTTTCAAGAATACAAGTCTTCTTCATTTTTAGATCAAGTTGGTATCAGAGCATAGGTTTTTGAAGACTTGATTATTTGCAAGTGTTTTGTTTTCTGATTCTCACAAGGTTGAAANCTTAGAAAACATATTTTCTCCCTTCAACCGATCAAAAAGATCATCAATCATTGTCAAAGGATACTTGTTCTTTACTGTAAACATTTTTAGTTGTCTGAAGGAAATACACAACCTTAGATTTCCATCATTTTTCTTCAGAAAAATAACTAGGGAACCCAAAGGAAAAACACTTGGACATATGTACCTCTTCTTCAACAACTATTCTAGTTGCATCTACAACTCGTTTAGCTTTGGTTTTCTCATTCTTAGGTATTTTTGGACACTAGGGAAGCTCCAAGCATCAAATCAATAGAGAAGTCAATGTCTCTCTTTGGTGGAAATCCTAGAAATTCCCCAAACATGATGCAAGAGAAAAAAAAACCCCAAATAAAAGTCAAAATCTGGAAGCTTTGGGAAGGCACGGCGTGGCCTTGAGGATGTGATTTCTTTGAAAAGTGTGTAAATGATAGGGTTTGTTTTGATGTTCTAAGAGATATTAGCAATTTAGTTGAGGATAGATCAGATGTTTTCATGATCTGATCGTTGTTGTATTTGTTCTCTATATAATGTAAGTCTTTAGAGCATTTAAGGGGAGGCATGGTACAATGTAAAACCAGCTGAGAGGTTAGCGTAGCCCAGAGAGGTCGTATTGTATTCGAGCTCAATATAATGAAACGTATTATTGTGTATTTTCGTGAGTTCTATTTTATGGGTCAATCTGTGTGAATAAACCATGATAAATTCATAAGTTTGAATCCAAATGTGTATGCGTGTGGAGGTCGTGAGCATGTTGCAGGCATGTATGGAAAGGAAAAGACATATTCGAGTGAGGTAAAATATTGACCATCAATCACTGGAAGGATCGACAACAATCTATCCCTGGAAATAATATCATGAGGAAGTCATGAGGAAGCCATGATCCAATCGTTCCTTGTTTTGGGAAGGATTATTGACAACTCAAAATGAATTATTGCCCCCCTACAAAATGATAAATTAAGTGTTTGTGTTGCTAATAGACCATACATCCGGGAGAACCGACAATATCGACACCTAGTAGTTCAGTAACCAACTAGACCGGAACCAAATTTGTTAAAGGCACGGGTGAGAAGATTGGTGGCCAATGGCCCGGTGCCCCGATGGGCCAGTGGCCGAGCACCCCGATGAACTGGTAGTTATTCACTGGATCGTTGAAACAAATAGAGTGTGGAATGGTTTTAAGTGCAAGGCCAAATCATTCTAGTGGCCCGACAATCCTGACAACCCCGGTACCCGATAAGCCCAAAAAACTGGTAGTCAAATTGTTGGGTATGTGCTATATTCTTTGCATGTGTGTGTGTGGGCGCGTCATATTCAACAACTCTATTTGACGATCCCAAATTCATTCACTCTTAGTGTCATGTGCGGCGAGCACTTCCTGGGGGGGTCCCAAGGGGGGCCAAGTTTCCCCCCCCTGGTTACGCACAGCGTTCAGCTCTGGGCGGTAGCCCGGAGCCGACAGGGTTCAGAGTAGCGCCCCAAAAAACAAATTGGTGGTTTTTTCTATTTTAGCGGATTTTGCTATTTTTAGCGGTTTTCTAAATTAATCCTGGATTAATGGATTATGGTTTTGGTAGCTACGGAATACCTAAAATATTGTATATATTGTATGGTGAATGGTGAAATTAATACAATGAAGAGTTGAAAGGTGTGGCAC
>SNQJ01S0035954.1:54997-75934 GCA_010110895.2 Picea sitchensis | reverse complement strand
ATCATAGCTCTATGGTCGAACACCTCCCCAGGAGGTAGCACCATCTCTGCATCATCCTGGAAATCCACCCCAAAATATGGATAGAAAAGTATGATCTGTGGCATCAAATGCCACACTCATCCAGCATCAGCCGTAAAGTAATGGCCTCCCTCCCCACGACCATGGTGAACCAAAATATTCGCCCACCACCTCAATCGTAGCTCTTGCACACTAGGTGCATCCAAAAGAACTATAGGGCGCAACATAGGCACCCTCTCCAAGGATCTCGGGGGTAGGCATCCAAATAACTCCCTGTCATCTGGTTCTCACATCTTCAAACAATAGAAGTTGTCAAATAGTGAGCTTTTAAATCCTCCAAGTCAAGTGTTCCTAACACCATAATGTAAGGAGATACTCGTGAAGGGTTGAAGGCCGAGGTCTGGTTGTTTTGTGCATCCCCTGTTGAGGCACCCACCTCTTGGACGGGATCTAAATGTCACACTTTGACCAAGGTACCTTCTGACCAAATTTTAGGACATCTACCCAGGTGGCAATTGTGGGTTGCAATTGCACCTTGATAGGATTTTGTGTGGCTATTGGGAAATATTGCCAGCTCTTTCGGGATATGCACCCTCTACCCCTCATTATAACTGATTACTTCATCCTTCACTAGTTCCTCTTCTGGTGGCTTCGTACCCCACTATTGAGTGCTATTGGAAGGTCCAATGCTATTTGAGAGGAAGGACGTTACGTATTTTAGGACACAAGCATTTGTTTTTCTTTGTTCTCCCATGCGGACAAAAAGAACCTACCCACATATATGATTATGTATCAATTGATTTATGTATGATTCTTTTGTGATTACATGCGATTGAGAATTATATTGTGAAGGTCCCAAAAAAATTATAAAGGCTCTTGTTCATTTATTTTCTCTCATCACCATTCGCACACATCCACTTTGCTAGTCAAGACACTTTCTAAATCTCCCTCCCATTCTAAGGGGAGTTCCTAGTCTTGCCAACTCATCAGCTCCACCTTCTCATACTCATGTAAGTGCCACTATCTTGGGATTAGCCTTGCTTGGTTCCACTCTACTTGGGTCCACTTCCCAAGATAAACCATCCACACACTCCCCTTTTCACGGAAGTGGTGGACAAACTTTTTCTCAAGGAGGAAGTACAACCCCACCTAACCCCCCTCAAAGGTCAGGTACACAAAACACTCACAACATGGCTGGAACTAATCCTCCACCACTACCCCAGATGCCATACTTGGCCTCCCTCAACATACTGGATCTGACTAAGCTCACCAATGATCCTATATTGCACGACCCCACATGGCCTGCAATGCCTATTAAACTTCCTTCAGACATCCCCAAGTTCAAAGGAAAGGAGGGAGATGACCCGACCAACCATATCATGACCTTTCACTTATGGTTCTCTTCAAATGGAATCATGGATGACTCTGTCTGATTGAGGTTATTTCAACACACACTCACTGGCCCATCAGCCAAGTGGTATGTCGAAGAAAAATCTGGATCCCATGTAACCTTTGAATCCTTGGCCAAAGCATTTTTTACCTTCTTTCAACTACCCATTCGTCATGATAATGGTCTTGAACTACTCTCATAGTTTAAACAAACTTCCTCCATGCACATCCTCGACCATGTTCACGAATGGTGTCGGCGACGTAGTCTCTGCAAAGATGAAGCCACCTCACAAAAATGTCTTAATTGGTTCCTCAAATCACTTGTTTCCCTCGCAAAAGATGTGGCCTCCACCTTCACCCAATCTGAAGAAGAATCTATCAGCAAATCTCAACAATTCAAACTCATTTACTCACATTTAAACTATTTATATATAGTACTACCTGATGTCGTGAGACCCGTACCCTTCGACCAATAAAAAATTGTGATGTCTCACTCTGTGGATGGATTGATTGGTACCACGAACCACCAAAATCTACCCCCCCAAAAACCACCTATGTATGGAATACCTCAATATCTGCCAGTATATGGAGGATCCCCTTATTATCCTCCTCCCCCCTATCAACAACCATACCTTGTTCCCCCACCCATAAGTGGATCCCCGCCAACCCCCTTAACATGCCCAGTTATTCCACCTAGTTCTAGAAAAACCTCTACCTCTTCTTACCCCTAGGCACTAGTGAAAGCGCCATGCCTTCCTATGTACCTTACGGATCATTTCCACAACATATTCCATACTTCCCATTCCCTGGTCCTCCCCAACCTATTTCTCCTCCACAAGGCCAACCACATATTGGGGTTAACTTTGTTCAACCCTCTCCCTTTCAGAAAGTCCACCATTTCAAACAACCGAATACGGAAAATCCGACCCATCCATTGAATAATTCCAAAAATAAAGGAAAGAACCAAAACAATAATAATCTATGACTAGGAGGGAACCAAAATCACCCCCAACAAAACAACCTACTGGGGGCAACCAAAATTAGGGGAACCAATACCCCCAAGGGGGAAATAACAACAAACGCTAAGGAAATAACAACAATAGTCTTCGGACCAACTTCCCTTGTGCCCTTTGTGGTGAGTATGGCCACTATACTCACCATTTCCCTTAAATCGCTGACTTCAAATGGATGAAAGAATCTAGAAATGGATCACATCCCCCAGTACCCCTGCCCCCTAGTAGGCCCCACAACAATATGTGCAGCAACCACCCCTGACTTTCCTACAAAACCCCATTCCTCACCAAGGAGTGATGAACAACCAATAGGAGATGTAGCCTACCCCACCACAAATAGGACATTATCCACATCCCAACAATCATGCAGATCACACTATCCTCCTTACTAGTGAAGAAGAAGTTCTTCTGCAAACACAAACTCATCAATATAGTGCACCTATTGACTCAGTTCCCACTACCTTAGACACAAAACCAAACACAACTCGACCACCTTTGATGATTCCTCTCCCTAATGTTGAACCCCCCCTTCGTATCCCTCGCATCCCATTACGACGGAACGTCAACAACCCTCAGGCTAGGGTTGCACACAATTATTGGTGGAAAAACTTCTTCAATTTGGTCACAAGGTACTTCGATCAAAGTGAGACATTTATATTTTTGGCCTAAGAAATGGGTCATGGGCTGGATCCTATCCAAGAGGTGGGTGCCTCAACAGGGGACGCACAGAACAACCAGACCTCATCCTTCAACCCTTCACGGGTATCTCCCTACCTTATGGTGTTAGGAACACTTGACTTGGAGGATTTAAAAGCTCCCTATTTGACAACTTCTATTGTTTGAAGATGTGAGAACTAGATAATGTGGAGTTATTTGGATGCCTACCCCCGATATCCTACCTATGTTGCACAAACTCCCAAGATAAACCATCCACACAGTCCCCTTTTCACGGAAGTGGTGGACAAAACTCTTCTCAACGAGGAAGTACAACCCCACCTAACCCCCCTCAAAGGTCAGGTACACAAAGCACTCACATCATGGCTGCAACTAATCCTCCACCACTACCCCAAATGCCATACTTGGCCTCCCTCAACATTCTGGATCTAACTAAGCTCACCAATGATCCTATATTGCATGACCCCACATGGCCTGCAATGCCTACTAAACTACGGTCAGACATCCCCAAGTTCGAAGGAAAGGCAGGAGATGACCCCACCAACCATATCATGAACTTTCAATTACGGTTCTCTTCAAATAACATCATGGACAACTCTATCCGATTGAGGTTATTTCAACGCACACTCACTGGCTCATCAACCAAGGGGTATGTCGAAGAAAAATCTAGATCCCATGTAACCTTTGAATACTTGGCCAAATCATTTTTGACCTTCTTTCAACTACCCATTTGTCATGACAATGGTATTGAACTACTCTCAGAGTTTAAACAAACTTCTTGCATGCACATCGCCAACCAAATTCATGAATGGCGTTGATGACGTAGTCTCTGCAAAGATGAAGCCACCCCACAACAATGTCTCAATTGGTTCCTCAAATCACTTATTTTCCTCCTTGAAAAAGATCTGGCCGCCACCTTCTCCCAATCTGAAGAATAATCCATCAACAAATCTCAACAATTCGAACTCATTTACTCATAGTCAGGCTACTTATATACAGTACTACCTGATGCCCCGAGACCCGTACCCTTGAACCAAGACAATCCTGGGATGTCTCACTATGTGGATGGATTGATTGGTACCACGAACCACCACAATCTACCCCCCCAAAAAACACCTATGTATGGAACACCTCAATATGCACCAGTATATGGAGGATCCCCTTATTATCCTTCTCCCTCCTATCAACAACCATACCCTGTTCCCCCACCCATAAGTGGACCCTTGCTAACCCCCATGACACGCCCGACTATTCCACCTAGTTCTGGAAACACCTCTACCTATGCTTACCCCCTAGGCACTAGTGAAAGCGCCATTCCTTCCTATGTACCTTATGGATCATTGTCGCAATAGAATCCATACTTCACATTCCCTAGTCCTCCCCAGCCTATTTCTCCTCCACAAGGCCAATCACATGCTGGGATTAAATTTGTTCAACCCTCTCCCATTCAGCAAGTCCACCATTTTGAACAACTGAATACAAAAAATCCGACCCATCCGTCGAATAATGCCAAAAATAAAGGCAAGAACCGAAACAATAATAATCCAGGACCAGGAGGGAACCAAAACCACCCCCAACAAAACCAACTTGCTGGGGGAAACCAAAATCAGGCGAAATAGAACCCCCAAGGGGTAAATAACAACAAACGACAAGGAAAGAACAACAATAGTCTTTGGACCAACTTCCCTTGTGCCCTTTGTGGTGAGTATGGCCACTATACTCACCATTTACCTCAAATCGTTGACTTCAAATGGATGAAAGAATCTGGAAATGGATCACATCCCCTAGTACCACCTACCCCCCAGCAGGCCCCACAACAATATGTGCATCAACCACCCCCGACTTTCCTACAAAACCCCATTCCTCACCAAGGAGTGATGAAAACTAAACAAGATATGCTACCTACCCCACCACAAATAGGACAATATCCACATCCTGACAATCCCGCAGATCACACTATCCTCCTTACTAGTGAAGAAGAAGTTCTTCTGCAAAAACGAACTCGTCAATATAATGCACCTCTTAACTTCGTTCCCACTACCTCAAGCACAACCCTAGCCACAATTGGACCACCTTTGATGATTCCTCTCCCTAACACTGAACCCCCCCTTCGTATCCCTTGCATCCCATTATGACAGAACGTCAACAACCACTAGGCTAGGGCGACACACAATTATAGCTTGGTCGATGACTTGGCACAATATCCTGCTACCATGTCAGTTTTAGAAGTCCTTCAGACCTGTCCAACACAATGGAAGTCATTACTTTCCCCCTAGGGAGAAGTTGACCTTCCTGATACTTGCCTCATCACCTTTGATATTGATAGTGGGGAACCCTGTCTCCCCACTCTAGTCTCTTTCCAAATACCAATTAAAATTTGGACCATCTTGTTACACCTCAAAATTTCTCACTTTGATAGTGTCGCAAGTGTTGTCATTAAAAGTGTTGTAAGTGTCGCATCTTGTTCGCAAGTGTTGCAAGTGTCACAAACAATATACTTCCATATTTCGCATGTCATGCCTCTAACAACATCACAAAGACACCCCAAAGACTAGTTTCGAAGAAGAAAAGTCACTTGACAGGGAGTACAAACCTTTTTACATGGAAAAAATACTCAAAAAATGAATTTTGGAGAGGAGCGCTCCCCTACCCATTGTCAGGGAGAGCTGGTGCTCCTTGAGCCTCTTTGGGGGAGTGCTTGAGCGCGCTGTGCACCCTTTTGGGGGAGAACTACCCTTTTTTTAGCAAATTTTGGGTTTGTTGAGGCAAATAAGGGAAGAATCCCTCAATTCTTGAAGGTAGTTGGATTCAAATAGATGGTCAAGGCATGATCTTAGGGGAGATCCTCAACTGAAGGAGAAGAATCCTCAACTCATCCCAAACATCTCTCAAGTGGTTGAACCTCTCCAAGGTTATATAAGGAGGCCTTCGCATGGTGAAAGGTACAAGTAATATTGAGAATTATACCTAACTTATGATCTCATAAGAAGATATTGACAATGGAGATTGAGAATTATACCTAATTTATGATCTCATAAGAAGGTATTGACATGGAAAAGGATGGAGATGTGAAACTTATGATCTCATGAGTGAGATGTCATCAAAGTAATCAATGTAGATTACTTGAGCAAAGGGGTTGGACAAGGAGAACTGGAAGAAGTTGTTGCACCTTCATTCAAAGGATTGTAAGTACTTTTACTTGTTCTCATTAATAATCAATGCTTGGCCTATTTCTCTCAAAATTGTGCTTGTTCCATATGAGTTTGTCCGCAGTAAATGGATCTATGTTTGAGTTAATCTCAGTATAGTAGGAAGTCTTTTGTACCTTTGGTTGTTTTACATGACCTATCAGGGAGCTCAGGATCGAAGCTCAACCAGGACTTTGCAAGGACACATGTCACTAATAAGGTACATATCTTTCTCCTTCTCTTTCATTCATTAGCTTGATTAGAACTAAAAATAAGTCAGTGTCCATGTTAAGAACTTTTCTGTCTTGGCCTTAAGAGTTTAGAGACCAAGAGGGAATCCACTTGTCTGCATGGGGATTCACCTACAACACATATATGTTCACCACTTCATTATTGATGNCATGTCCAAAATCGTATGGTAGAAAATGGGTTCCCCCGAGCTCTACCATCATCCATCACTTTGAGATATTATGATGGATCACCATCCTCTCCTGAAGGGCTCTTTCAAAATGTCCCCATCGAACTCGGGGGAAAAACTATTCTCATTGACATTGAGGTTATCAACACCTCGCTGGGTTACAACATCTTGTTTGGGTGTAGCTACATGTATGCAATGAAGGTTGTGGCCTATTCTGTATTTCATACCATGATGTTCCCCCACAACAAGAATATCGTCATTATCAACCAAGTGTCGCATTATGAGCCTAACCCTTCGTCCAACATCGATAATATCCTACCCTTTGTTCACACTAATCTCGAGGCTTACCCACTCAACGAAATGGGTCCCGACATTTTCAAAGACCCATCCTTGCTAGGGACATATCATGGAGAACCCCTGATCATACATCCCTCAGCACAAGTATGTGCCATCTCATCCAACGGAAGTACATCTGAAGATACTCTCTCTCCCACTGAGACTTTTGTTAGCCCGGATGTCCCACTAGTCAGAGAACTTCTCCCTGAGGAAACCCCGAAAAACTCTTCATCTCTTCCTATTCCTGACCTCTGCCCCCCCAGGGCCATATCCCGGTTTGGGAAACAATCCCCCAAGCCATTACTCAAATCCCTTTATTTTTCCCCCCACTGGGTGTACAAGATTTCCAAGTACCTGTAATGTTGCCCCTTCCTAATATGGTGTTGGCAATCCCTGTATGGAATCTACATCCCCCTGAGATGGTTCCCCAACCATCTCTCCCTCCCAAAAAAGAGGGAATCCCGATGCAAATTCCATTACTAACCCCCACCACACCACCACCACCCCCACTCACCAACACCACTGCTACAACTAGGGGCAGACGAAAGAAGAAAGAGCCCGCCACTGCATCCCCTACTATAGGTAGCAAAGGTCTACGAACCAAATTCTCATGTGCCATATGTTCAGAGTATGACCATTACACCCACCATTGCCCAATGTTACCTCAATTTCATTAGACGCTAACAACAGTTTGTCGGAGATTCCAGCAAGACCCCCCTCCACCCACATCATCCCACACATAGGTCACTGGCATCCACTATGTCACGACCTCTATCAATGAACGTATGCAATGTCCTTGCGCTCTATGTGAATCACTTGATCACTTCAGATATCAATGTCCCATGATCATTGAATATAGGTGTCTTCAAATGACCCTTATTCCAACCCCTCCCATCCCCCCAATGCCAACGCCGCCCGTAGTTCCCCCAACGCCATCTGTCTTCATTACAACACAATGAGGCAGCCAAAAAGTGACCAAAGGCCACCTTTGATTTCCATGTCAACCTTCGATCATTCAACGAAGGTGACCTCATCCTTGCGTATGATATCACTCACGATACCCTCGACCATGGAAAGTTTGAGTCACTATGGCATGGGCCTTACATCATCCAACATTGCCTCACTAAAGGCGCATACATTCTGGCCTCTCCCGATGGACACCCTCTCAAAGAACCCATCAATGGGTTGTACTTAAAGAAATTTTACGCCTAAGCGTAGCCAGTCTACACTAGGCTTTTTCCTTTTCGTATGTTTTTTTTAGAGTTTTTAGTATTATTTTTTCATGCCTTGCATCTAATACAACATTTGTGTTATTGACAGATGCCTCCTCCATCGGCCTACCACATTGGTTACGCCGACGGAGCAGGCTAACGGACACAAAATCTCACTTCGACCACTTGGGCCCTCTATTCTCCACTCACATGAACTACTCCACTCCAGCGGCATATGTTTGGGCTCAGTAACCAACAACCAAACTGAATACACAGTCGTCATTGGCCTCCTCGCAGAACCAATCACTGCCACATCCGTCACCTTAGCATCTTACTTGATTCCCAACTCATTGTCCTCCAGCTCAACAATGTGCATTGTGTCTGCTATCCTTACCTTTTTCGCAAATACCTGCAAGTTAGAGTTTTATCCCGGCAGTTTGATTCAATTACATTTACACATATTCCAAGACAATTTAATAAAATAGCAGATAATATGGCTAACCTAGTGTTATATTGGCATTTATCACATTAAGATCCCATCACACATACATACAAAGTCTGTCACAGCATATCGATCAGACATTATCAAAAGAAATAAAAACAATCAACACATGTGCACATCACACATGATCCCAAAATGTATATATATATATATATATATATATATATAGATCGGTCAACATGCCATCAATGTTTACAAAAAATAGTACATCAAGTACAATAACCAAGGGTAAGTGAATCACCTCACCCCTATTAGATACAAAAGGTGCCACATCACCATTGTTATAACCCTAAATTGCACCACACATGCTTACATGGCATCAGACCAACTCATATCCCTTCTTTGCCAAAACTCTGCTGAACAACTCTTTGAAAATCCTCTTGTGTAAAGGCCCACTCGCCCTAACCCATTACTGCACACGTGTACACACTGGATGACTCACAACAGCCTGTGTGTACCTACCAAAGCACAAAAAAAGGAAAGTTGTCGATGGAAAAAAAAGATATGGGTCAGTTAACTGAAACTCCAGGCCATGCATGGCCGAGGGTTCGTCCAAAACCCTAGCTCCTTCTAGCCTATAAAAGAAGGGGTAGGGGTACCATTAGGAGGAGGAAAAAATATAGCGAAGAAACTCTGACCATTTACATATTCCATTGTCCCAACCCTCTAGCCTTTACTCATGCCAAAGGAGATTTAACGCAAAGCAGTTGAAGGATAGAAGAAGAGGAGCCCAGGATCAGGGTCAAGGAGCGGTGGTCGATCTCAGCTTTTGTAAGTTGATTCACTTTATGTAATAAAAAGAATGCTTTTCCCGTCCCAATTCATGAGCTGTCTATGATTCGATTAGTTTATGTTTGATTTCTAACCCTTGAGTATAGAAGTAGCATGCATGCATAGTTGTTGTTTGTCTTGAGTGCAGGTCATCTTTGGAAGGAGCAGCACAAACAAGTAATCAAGCACAACGGAGGATCTACATCGAACGCCGGTAATAAGGTAGGTGGTCCTTTTCCATGCATTTACTAAGAAAAAGGGATTTAAATCTTGGGATATAGGTAAAAAAGTAGTTTCTATTCGGTCAAATCTGCATGCAAAGTCTGACCCTAATTTGCTAGTCCGTAGGGTGTTTTTCCCAACAACAAAATTGGCGACCATACTGGGGAGAATACTCTTTAGGGTTCCTGGATTTATTTAAGTTTTTGGGTAGTTTAAAGACAAGGTTTTCTATTTTTTCTTTGCCTGTCTTTTCTTTTTCTGTAAGTTCTGAGCTAGCAGTGAGTCTGGTTTTCCATACCAACTTTCCCTGACTTTTGCTTGATTGTATTTTTCGGGACACACAAAGGTACACACGACCTGCAGAAGGCCTGAATGCATGTTCCCGCGCCCTATCCTCTGACAGCCCACATGTGAACACTAGCTGTAGAGATAGCAGTAGCGTGTAGGAGTTTAGAGAACCTTAGAGGCAATCCTCCTCTTCCCTGTCAGAATCTCACATTCTCAGGGGGTTTTCTGGAATCCTGTCTGATTCTTGCTTGTTAACACTCCTATCTCAGATTGATTTTTTTTTTCCTTTTATTTTTCCTTGCATTATTTGTTTTTTCTGTTAGAAAGAGTATCCAAGCCTTCAAGGGATCCTGGTTATCAATACCAGAGGCCTCTTCCTGGTCTGGACTACCCATTTTCATATTTTTTCTTAGAATTTGGATATACACGCAGCTTGTACAAGGTCAGCCCATGTGTACACGCTCTCTATCTCTGGTCAACATGCATTTGCACGCGTGTTGTTTGAGTGACAGTAGCGTTCTTGTACAAGCTACTTTTTGTTCAGGGTGGGGAAGTCATCCCCTCCTTTGATAAGAAGTATTCCTCTTAGGTGTTTGAATCTATGTTTGAACAGTCAGTAGCTTAGGCTTCATCTTACCCTCAGCCTACTTTTTCTTAGTTAAAAGTTGACAGAAAAATAGAAAAAACAAAATTTTTCTATGGTTTTTAGACAAGCGTGAGAATCATTGTTTTTTCAATTGCCTTTGTGTGATTCTTTAATCTGATTCTTTGCGATCTGTGCTTTAAGCCAGAATTGTTTTTCTTGGTTTTTTGCTTGTCGGTATTTTCCCTTTCTTGCTTTACTAGCACGTAAATAAAAAAAACTCTTTTCATTTTCTTCTTTGGTTGAAGAGTGTGTTTCTGCATCATTATCTAGGGAAAAGTCTTTTATTTCGTAAGTTTTTTCCAGTTCACTTGGATCATTAGTAGCTCGTAGTTGAGAGAAATTCCTTTAATTTTGCTATCCAAAATCTTAGAAAAATTAAAAATCTTTCTTTGTGAAAAGTTGTTGAAATTTTGCATTTCAGTAAAAGTTTTTTTGTTTCCAGCTTTTTCATTTATTCTTGATTTCGTCTTTTACACATCATTAGTTTCACCCTCATACCCCTTGACATAATACAAAGCCTTAAAAGCAACGCTAATTTTAAAATCTACTAGACTTTTATGTTTGTAGGGTTCACAAACTAGTTCAGGATTAGGGCCTTGGATTAGGTTGGAGAGGAAACTCTTCAAGGCCATTCAAAAACAAACATTGGAGTCTGAGATAGGGAGTGTCTAAGTCCAGTTTCGTGGAAGTTATCTGGGAACCCCCTCTAACACAGGGGTTAAACACAAGGTCGCGTGCGGAAAGGTAGCAGAGATAACCCCTCCAAAGTCGGACCAATCGTAGTGGAGAACACATATAGAGGGCTTGTTTTGGGATTCCGTCGTTTGCATTTTCCATGGGGCTTCATGGGTCTCGAATATGTTCGAGGTCCTCAGTTGTCTTCCGGACCATTTTCTCTCGATACCCTTGATAGGTTTCGGGCTCGATACCCTGCTCATTGTGGTCTACCCGACTTTCGACTGTACCCGCCTGGTGATTGTTCGTATGCTGGAAACCTAGTTGCCAATCTTTTTAGGGACATACACAGGTAACTGCAGGGGTATACCATGGTAACTAGGATAGACATCGGGCCATTCTTTGTAGAGTATACCCAGAGGGTGCTTCTGTGTTCGAGTTTCACTTGCACCGGTAAGTTTCTCTAGTGTTGGTTGCTGTAACTATTCTTCCAAATAGTTTAGTGATTGCTTGTGTTATCTCTTAGGGGATTATTTTTAGTGTGTGTTACTTTTGAACGTTTAGAATACCTTAGTGTGTCTTGGATATTCTCACACAGTGGAGGATCCCGAGATCCGCCGGTCACGAAGGCTTCTTGGCCTGCCGTCAGTTACACTGGAGCCACCCCCGCCACCATTAAGGTGGAAGCTAGACCAACAAGGGTCTTTTGCAGCGACCGGGTTACAAACATTTGTGCCCGAACAACTCTCGAAGGAATCAACCATGTTGGACCTTGAATCATCCACTCTTGGCTCGATTGAAACCCCAACCATTGATATCTTGGCACCCTTTATTGTACCAATCCAATTTCATGAATGTCAGACAGTGCCTCACACAACAATGGATAAAAATGTTGTTACTCCTTCTGGGATTTCGTCAATTCCCATCACCGTTGCCACCCAGGAGATTCATATCCTAACCTACCATCATCGGTCTGAGCCACCATGGTCTCAACCGCAACTACGTCGCACAGTGGACCGAACCCGTCTATGGCAGCGGCCACAACCCCCTTCACACCTAGTGCGACAGGCCCTCCGTTCTCATATGGTATGCCTAGTTCGGGTACAAGTCCTGTACTAACCTACTCCACTTTACAAACTTTGGTTCTGGGGGCAGGGATCTCTAGCGCTCCTCTTCAAGGTCACCTTGGGGGAACTCCTATCCCTTTTAATTCTTTTCCTTACACAGGAGGTCATATCCCTCTTTCGTCCCCTTCGCTTGGTGGTCTGCATCAGCTGTCCACCGGGAAACCTACACACAATAGTTTATTTGGAGCCAGGAGTCAGGGACCACCTGCACACAGTATGCCGATAGGTTTGACACCATTTTCTTGGAATGGAACATTTGGTAACAACACTTTCTCGTCAGCTTCTTTCCCGTTTGGGGGAAACCCCAATTTTGGACAATCTACTCCTGCGCAGGGTACTATTCCTGCATAGGGGGCACACATAGCAGGACCTTGGAACTCAGGACAAGGATCCGTTCCCTCCTCTGGAATTCCATTCTGGGGTAATTATTTCAATAGTCAATGGAACCCCGGACAGACTACTATGCCTGTCCCCGCAGGACCGACATGGGGTAATCCTTCCCAAAGTCCTTCAAATACAATGCATGCCCAACACTCTATGTCCTTTTTGGGAAATCAGTCGATGATGTCTCCACAAATGCAAAATCCTTATGGTGTTCAGGGCCATGGTTTCTACCAGAACCCGGGCCAACAGCCAAACTTTTCCTGGCAACCTGGTGCCAGTCAAACTCCAAGACCCTTTTTCCCAGGTTATCAGCAGCAACCCAAACTACCATTCCTGGCGACTTTACACTTGCTAGATTTGAAAAGGTTGTTGAATGATCTTATTTGTCACGATCCACGTTGGCCTCCTATTCCGAAAAAGTTGCCTTCAAACATTCCCAAGTTCGAGGCTAATCCTAATGAAGATCCAGGTGATCATGTGACTACCTTTCATCTTTGGTGCTCATCTAACTCATTAAAATATGACTCTGTACAGTTGTGATTGTTTCAACATACTCTTATTGGGAGTGTCGCGAAATGGTACATCGAGCTCAATCACTCAAGATACTCTTCTTTTGGTGAACTGGCGATGTCCTTCCTTAACCATTTCCAGTTACCTGTGAGATACGACGCTAGCACAGAGTTGCTTTCCAATTTTGAACAGACAACAGCAGACCATATCTCTGATCATATCCGAGAGTGGAGACACTGGAAGAATTTAATCAAAGTACCAGTCCCACCAACATTCCTGCTTGAGTGGTTCCTTAAGTCTTTGGTCCCACAGTTATCCAAAGACGTCGTGACATCCAGAGTTTTCTAATAAGAAGATGCCATCATGAGGGCTCAACAGTTTGAGCTCATCTATTCTCAGTCTGGTTTATTATACAACATATTGTCAGATGCGCCACGTTCGATACCAGATAAAACTAGACAGAGAGTTGGACCACATGCTAATGGTATTGTTGGTTCAGCATAAACCAAGCCCATTGAGCAATTGACAAAACAGTTGCAACAGTTATCCATACAACACATAGCGACCAACCAAACTACTGCTTTGGCTGCTCCTCCTACCCAAACGTCGGAAGTACACACCATGTAGTCGACTAACCCAAAGGCCACCCAGCAGCCTGAAGGGAAGAAAAAACAACGAAAGAAGGGTAAGGGGGATAAAAAACCCACTGATAATGTTGGCGGGGACAACACAAAAAAATAGAAGGCGAGGTATCCATGCAACTTGTGTGCAGAAGACCACCCAACCCATCTTTGTCCTCAACTTGCAGAGGCTCAAAATTTTGTCACACAACAACAACAAGCAGTGTTGACTAATCCCTTTCAACATGGGCAAAATCTAACTCAAGCCTCTATAATCATAGAAGGGGGCAGCCAAGAAACCTTCCCACCTCTAAACAACCCCTCATCCATGAATGTATATATGGTTAGGGGTGATTCTTTCATATCGACTAGAGCGCATGACTACAGTCAACCAAGCGCTTCTGAGAAGGGTAAAGAAGATGACCTCCCATATCTTCCTCTACAGATTGAGAAGACATTGGGAGAAACACTGACACACATTCCAAAGGGTGCATTTAAAAAATCTTCTCACAACCCAAACGCAAGGGCCACCCAGAATTACTATGTGGTGGAGGATTTATCACAAACCCCTTGTGCGATGTCTGCTTTGGAGGTCCTCCAAAGCTACCCTGCTCAGAGGAAATCCTTGTTAACCACTTTTTTCTCTACTGAGACTTGTAATCCGGGCACCATCATGTTAGATACAACTGACTTAAAACCTCGTCTGCCTTACCACATAGCGTTTCAGATAGTAGTGGCTCATCCCACGAAATTTTTTACTCGAAATATCTTCTGCACGGTGGTCGATGAGGGTGCCTCGACATGCGTTATGTTGTTAGCATGCTGGAAGGCCATCGGCCTGCCCATTTTGTCTCCATCACCTACTCTCCTCATTGCTTTCGACGATCGTTCATTCTGACCACATGGCATTGTTCCTTCTTTCCCCATGCAGATAGGAGGGAAAACAGTGTGTGTCGAAGTAGAGGTAGTCGATCCTCCTCTCGACTATAACCTCTTGTTAGGAAGGAGTTGGACTTATGCTATGCAAGTTATGGTTGCTACAGTTTTCTGAGTCTTGTTGTTTCCACACGAGGGTCAGATAGTGACCATCGATCAACTGTCTTTCTCCAAACCTGACCTAGCTTTGGGGGCATCCACGGTCTTGATGATTGATAATCCTTGATGGGTACTTTCGATTTCCCACCTCCTCACGACGATATCAAATTTATATCTAATCACTATAAGGTTGAGATTTTTCAAGTTTCATCGTTCCGCACGACTTACTTTGAGTATCCTTGGATTCTTCCTTCCCCATCCGCCATGATGGATGAGACAGGGCACTCAGGAATGTCCATGCCCTTGTCTTCCACTGAGGTAGCGTACTATTTAGTCCATCAAGCTTCAGCTACCCCTGATCTGACTCCTGCACAAGAGTTAGATCCACTTCTAAAGCCTATTTGGGCTCAGGGTTCTCTCGCTAACGTCAATTCATTAGACTTAGTCTTGCCTTCTGACGAAGCAGTAATCGAAGCAATGACTAGTTCGGACAAATCTTGGGAAGTTCTTCATCACAGATCATATTTTCTCCCATAGTTAAGCCGAATTGAAGCAGGAGAATTCACCGTTACCATAACGGGAGATCAACCATGTCCTATCAATCTCTTAGCTATATAGGAAATTTATGCTGAGGGAAATATGGCAACTATTGCTGAAACTATTCCCATCAACATCTCCTGAAACCCTGGCGTCATGGAGAATGTCTTCGTCGGAGCAGATTTCTCCCCCGAAGAGATTCAAATTTACACGAATCTTTTCAAATAATTTTGTGATGTTTTTGCCTGGTCTTATGAGGAAATGCCAGGTATCGATCCGAAAATAGTTGAACATGAAATCACAACGTATCCTGATGCCAAGCCTGTTCAATAAAAACTTCATCCAGTCAATCCCAAGAAAGCAGCAGCCATCAAGATTGAGGTTGAGAAATTGCTAAAGGAAGGTTTTATTTATCCTATCCATTTGACTCAATGGGTGTCAAATCCTGTGTCGGTCAATAAAAAACAAGGCACGATTTGTGTATGTACCGATTTTTGTGATTTAAACAAGGCATGTCCCAAAGATAATTTTCCAACACCATTCATTGACCAGATCATTGATGAATGTGCTGGTTGTGAAGCCTTTTCATTCATGGACGTTTTTCGAGATATAATCAAATCCAAATCAAACCCAAAGACCAACACAATACGACATTCATTTGTCCGTTGTGTACATTCGCATATCGTAAGATGCCTTTTGGACTTAAAAATGTTGGAGCCACTTTCCAGCGGGCCATGTCTTTTTCTTGTCATGACCTCAAGCATATAGTCGAGGCCTATCTAGATGATTTAGCATCCCGCTCTCGCAAGGGAACGGATCATACCACACACCTTAGACTAATCTTCGAATGTTGTCACTACTTTAGGATTCGCTTGAATCCAAACAAGTGCAGTTTCTGCGTAACATCAGGGCATTTGTTAGGTTTCATCATATCAACAACAAGGATCATGGTCGATCCTCTTAAGGTGGAGGAAATAATCCAGTTTCCCCCCCCACACACAATCCTACAAATTCAGAGTCTACAAGGCAAGGAGAACTTCTTACGATGCTTCATCGCCAACTATGCCGAAATCACCACGGGATTTATGCGTTTACTAAAGAAAGACGTCCCTTTTTTCTAGGACGAAGCCACTCAACGCTCTTTCGACGCATTAAAACACACCCTCACAACCGCACCTCTGCTACGACCACCTAACTATAACAAAGATTTCTTATTATATCTAGCTGCCGCAGAGTCAACCATTGGCATGGTTTTAGTTTAGGAAGACGATTCATTCTCAGAATACGTGATCTATTACCTGACCCGAGGCCTCATAGGACCGGACCTCAATTATTCTCATATCGAAAAACTTGCGTTGGAAGCAGTTCATGTTGTTCAACGGTTCCGTCACTATGTTATGTTTTGTAAGACCACCGTCATTGTTGTCATGAATCCATTTCAGTACATGTTGACACGATGAGTTATAGGCGGAAAAATCAGTAGATGGATAGTCATGCTCCAATAATTTGACTTAGACTTCGTTTCAGCCAAGTCCAAGAAGTCATTGGTCTTCGCAGAGCTTATTTCGGAACTTACGATTGAGTCAGGTGACGTGCCTGAGGAATCGCCTATCCGGGGAGATATGTTTTTGATTACATCTTCAGATCCCTGGTACGAAGATATACTTATCTATATCCAGACTTTGAAGTGCCCCACCTCTGCTTCTCATGACGAGCATCGGAGGATACGCCATCAGGATAAGAATAATATCATACTCGATGATACATTGTATCAGAGAGATGTAGATTGTATCTTACGTCGATGTCTCACTCATGAGGAGGCCATCATTGTGCTCAATGATTTCCATACTGGATCTTGTGGCGGTCATTTATCTGGGTTGGCAAAAACCCAAAAAATTCTATGAGCAGGTTACTTCTGGCCGACACTTATCAAAGATTGTATCGAATCAGTCAAAAAGTGCCATCCGTGCCAAATCTTCTCTGGGAAGATGAGGGCACATCCCGCTCCTATGTTTCTTGTCATCACAGTTAGTCCCTTCACTAAGTGGGGGATTGATTACACTACATGCAACCCCTCGTCCGCAAGGGGGCACCACTATATCATCATAGTTGTCAACTACTTCACTAAGTGGGTCGAAGCTATGCCAACGTTTAAAGATGATGGAGAGACTGCAGCTCTCTTCTTATTCAACAAGATCATAGCAAGGTTTGACATCCTTAGAGAGATTGTCACTGACCATGGTTGTCACTTTCAAAACCAAATGATGGCCGAATTAACATCAAAGCTTGGGTTACGACAGGAGCATTCATCACCTTACTACCCCCAAGACAATGGGCAGGTGGAAGCTATAAACAAAACTCTTAAGACTATTCTACAACGAACTATCAACTCAGCCAATTCAAATTCGCATTTGATATTATACTCGGCATTATGGGCTTACCAAACATCTGTTAATACTGCAATTGGTTTCTCTCCTTTTCAACTCATTTACGGATTGGAGGCAGTCTTTCCCATTGAATGTCAGATCCCATCTCTAAAATTGGCAGTACAATTATTTCCAGACACTTCTCCGCTTGAAGAACAGTTAGTACACCTTGAGCAGCGTTGCGATGCGTCCCTAGCCAATGAGGCTCACAAACATAAGGTCAAGTGTCAATAGGATAGGTCCATTTGTCCTCGGATTTTCTCTGAGGGAGACCTTGTCCTGGTCTATGACCAAGACAAGGACTCCCTGGGGGAAAGAAAGTTTAAACCCATGTGGTTCGGACCCTTCATCATAAAAGAGGTATTAAAAAAGGGCGCTTATTGTTTGGTTGATTTTGAAGGGAATGATTTGGCAGAGCCTAGAAATGGGATCTACCTCAAGAAGTATTACTCATAGATAGGTCACTGTGGGTAACATTTGTAACATATGTATAGTCATTGTACTATTACTTTTTAAGTTTCTTTTAAGTGTTATCGACATGTCATTGATGTTATCTTTCATCAATATGGTAGATGTCAAGTGATTCCGACGTGTTCGTTGGGTATGCAGACAGTGCTAGTCGACACACGCGAAGGCTTGCCTCCACAGCTTGGGTAATCTTTACACCTCAGGGCCAATTTTTATCTTCCAGAGGTATATGCTTAGGTGACACCACAAATAATGTTGCCGAGTATAGTGCAGTTATTGAGTTGCTTCGTGACGCCTTGTCATTGGGTATCTCTCATCTCTGGGTCTATCTCGATGCTCAACTGGTTGTGTCGGAACTAAACAGAGTATATTGGGTTCATGATCCAACTTTACACCAACGATTCCTTAGGGTACGTCTCTTAGAACGAAACTTTGATTATATTACATATTCTCATGTTCCTAGGAAATTAAACCAAATTACAGATACTCTAGCTAATCAAATTTTAGATTGGAATCTTGCACACATATGAAAGAACATTGACATAAACATGTAAATACATTTTTTCACACAGAATCCATAAGACACAAAAGATAAAAACCATATATAACATCATAAAATAACCAGAGTACATATATGGATGCAAGCGCCTCAAAAATGGGAATAGTAACGAGTCACCGGGCTTATGCCCTCAAAAAATATATACAAGTAGGTGCTCGTGGCACATAAAAAGTCTAAGTAGGTTCAGGGCCTATGGGCCCTGTTATAATCATCCAGAGCACGGGATAAACGTCTAAACAATCGGACCCATGTCTGAGGTGCCCCCACTACATGAGGCTGCATGGAAGGTGGCAGGTCCTCTATGTCTGCCATCGGGACTATGCAAGTGAGTGCAGTGAAGTTCCACTCAACTCGTCTAAGGACCCTCTCAGCCTCTTCGGATAGGAGGTTCCCTGCTACTGTTGCTCCCCCAGTGACGGAAACCACAGCTTCTGGCCGGGGACGATGCATGTTCCGTGCATAATCGGTAGGTCGCATGGGTCCCACATCTGCATGCAACAAACGTTTATCTGTCAAATACTCTGGAATACAAAAAAATGATATATATAACAAAAATGACATAAAAATTACATATGCAAACAAACAAAAAAAACACTACAAAGGTGGTGACTTACCCATCTCCCCTCGCTCCTCACCAAGAGGCACGGGTATCTCAGGATCTCTAGAAAAATCTATCCCTGCATATGGGTAGTCCTCAATCACAGGGATCTGTCATGACAGCCACGCAAATAAATCATCGTTGAAGGACTCAACGGTCCTTCCACCACCTTGTCACGGCAGTAATACTGCCCATATACACACTGTAGGGAATGAGGTCTGATGTCCTCATACTACAACCCGAGGACTAAAACTCGAAACTCTCAAAAAAGAATGAACACAATATGGTCCTGAACCCGAAGTTCCTCTGTGTCCGCTGTCGAAAATCTGTCAATTGCCTCTTCATGCACTCGAGCAGTGTGGTACTCTAGTAAAAAAATTTTGCATTCAAGCACTGGATGGCACAATTCATCTATGCGCGAGACGCCTAATGCAAGGTTGCTGAACTAGTAATCCGCCCAATCAGTAACAGTATATTCTGCAACGCTAAGCTAGTAATCTTACTAATAGGTACCTGGGAGCCCACACGGTCAGTCCCAGCCTTACAATGCTTGGCTATCACTTCCGAGATCTTGCTCGGTCCTACAGAAAATGTCTGGAAGTTGACTGGGTCCCCTCTCCTTGAGAGGCCAGTCAGAAAGTAGATATCCTCGATGGTGGGCACCAGTGATTACCCCTCTAGCATAAAATCCTCTGCATTAGGGTGCCAGTAGTCAATCAAGGAATTCAGTAGCCTTGGTTGTGCGCGCATAAATGGACATAGAAAGAATTTTAGTAAACTGCATTACATTAACATGGCCACGACATTCGAATCTTTTGCAACCAACTCACTGATTGTCTCATGCTCCCTTTCCCTCCACTGGACATACATCCTGCCAACACAACAAGGTGAAGGAGGGTCAGTACTTGCTTTTTGTTTGATTTTCACTACAAAAGGGGGGTACACGCGGGCTGTAGAGGCGACAGTCACGTGTACACGTGGGCAGACTTTACTCTGCCCAAATGTACATGCAGCCTGTCCAGAGATAGCCCGTGTGTACCTAGGGCTGACCTTTTTAAGGTTGACGCCCACCCAAAAAACAAACTAGAAAACGAAATTGAAGTATTGAATAGATAGATAAGGGAGTTTGTACTTACTTGGTCCAAGCATAAGTTCGTTTCATCCACTGTAGCTCTCGAAATCACTGTTTTTGGCAAAGGGGGTCTTTTGGCTCCAGAGTCAATTTCCAAATCAGCAATGGTGATAATGAGCTGCCAGCTTCTATTTATAGACTTTTTGGCCTCTTTTTGTCACTTTTTTGGCCTCCCTTATCAATTTCTTT
>SNQJ01S0035954.1:33891-54987 GCA_010110895.2 Picea sitchensis | reverse complement strand
TTCCATTTTCAATCCCTTCCTTCGAAAATTTGTGTTAGTATTTTTTGATGATATACTAATCTATAGCAAGTCTTGGGAGGATCATGTGCGACATGTTGACAAGGTGCTACAACTACTAAAGGAGCAACAACTATATTCCAAACAATACAAATGTTTCTTTGGGGTGAAGGAGGTAGAATATTTGGGTCATATTGTATCTCATGAAGGTGTCAAGGTAGACCCTAACAAGATTAAGGCCATGATGGACTGGCTGATTTCCAAAACATTGAAGAATCTTAGAGGATTTTTTGGTTTGATGGGTTACTACCGCATGTTTGTTCGGAACTATGGAAGAATAGAAACACCTTTAATGACATTAACTAAGAAGGATGCATTTTCATGGACTCCAATGGAAACTCAAGATTTTGAACAAATTAAAGAGGAGATGTGCAAATCTCATGTATTGACCACACCAAACTTCACAAAAACCTTTATTATGGAATGGGATGCCTCAGGAAATGGAATTATTGTTGTTCTAATGCAAGAAGGAAGGCCCCTTGATTTTGAAAGTCAGCCACTCAAGGGAAAGGACTTACACAAACCCATTTATGAGAAGAAAATGATGGCAATACTACTTGCATTGAAGAAATGTTGCCCTTACCTAATAGGTAGGCACTTCAAGGTCAAAAAATATCATGATAGTCTTAAATACTTGTTGGAACAAAAACTATCTTCATAAGAACAACAAAAATGGGTGACCAAGATATTGGGTTATTATTTTGAATTCATCTATAAAAAAGGGAAGAAAAATGTTGTGGTAGAGTCACTCTCAAGAAAGGATGAATATGTTGAGGCCTTTCTCTGTTCTATCTCGATCATACAACCTGATTGGATAATATAAGTTTGGGATGGATGGAAGAATAACGGAAACATGTGGACTCTCATTCAATGGTTGCATCATCATTCCACTGCATCCGATACATTTACATAGATCACTAATATTTATGCAATTACTCCCAACTCAAACAAAAGGTACTATTGCAATTGCACACCTCTCCGGTAGCAGGGCACTCAAGATTTTTGAAAACCTACCATAGGGTCAAGAATGATTTTTTTTGGGATGGTCTTAAAACTGATGTTCAAATGTTTGTGGCAGAATGTTTGGTTTACCAACAAAATAAGGTGGAAACAATTAATACCCCAGGTATTTTACAAACATTGGCCATCCCAAGTCAGCATTGGGAGGAGGTTTCCATGGATTTCATCACAGGGTTACCAAAGTCTGAAGGAAAGAGTGTCATCATGGTGATTGTTGATAGACTGACCAAGTATGCACATTTTTTTTCACTCTCTCATCCCTTCAAATCCAGTACATTTTCCAACACAATCATGGAGACAGTTCAAAAGCTACATGGAAGCCCAAAGATTATTGTAAGTGACAGAGATCCCATCTTCACTGGACATTTTTGGACATAATTATTTTCTTGTTTGGGTACTCAATTTTCTCATAGATCATACTATCATCCTCAATTTTATGGACAAACTGAGATAGTGAAAAAATTCCTGGAAGGATACCTTTGTTGCTTTGTCTCTGATAAACAAACACAATGGTTCAAATAGTTACCCTTGGCAGAATGATGGTATAACACTTAATTTCATACTGCAACAAAAATGACACCATTTATGGAACTCTATGGATACCACCCTCCTTCCATCACCTCTTACCTAAAATAAAAATCTAAGGTTCAAGTATTGGAAGATCACATCGAGCATCAACAACAAGTTCTCCAAATCTTAAAGGACAACTTGACCATGGCACAAAATTGCATGAAACATCAATCATATCAACATCGTAGTGAAAAAAAATTTGAAGTAGGGGATTGGGTGTTTTTAAGACTACAACCATACAAACATATGTCCCTCAATCAAGCCAATAAGGATAATAAATTATCACCAAAGTACTATGGCCCTTATAAAGTGTTGCAAAAGATTGGTACTATGGCTTGCAAATTGGAGTTTCCTGCATCTTCACGAGTACACCCAGTTTTCAATGTTTCATGCTTAAAGAAGGTTATAGGTGACAAGATCCCAGTTCAAACTATATTTCCATAACTTGACAAGGAAGGAAAAATCATATTAGATCCTGAAGCTATCACTGACACAATATTTCACCACCTGAGGAATAGATCCATTTCAGAGTATCTCATTAAGTGGAGGAAACTACCTGCTGAAGATTCCACTTGGGAAGAAGAGTCTTTTATACAAAAGCATCCAAAATTATTCAAGCGTTGCGGACAACACTTGTCTAAAGGGGAGGGGCATGTTAAGCCCTAAATGATGGCACATTACCCCTTAATTAGGGTGTTATCACTGGAATTTCGTCCGCAAATGGTTATAGAAATCCAGCATCTTCAAAACACCCATTAGTTCATCCATGGCCTAGAAAATGCATTTCCAAAGGGCACAAAACTATACAAATGGTTAAAAAATCAGCATGCACTAAAGACACAAAGGCAGCGCACGCACGTGCGATAGTCGAATAACGTTCGAAAATCACATATGCACTCGATGCACAACTGTGGACGCAAAAAACCGCGCACACCTCAGAACGACGGATTTATGATTTTGGTCGGCCTTCCACCCACTTCTGGTTCATCTCCCAAGTCGATTTGACACCTAAATCCGAGCTGAATCCGAGTGGGGGGTTGGTCAAAGACCTAAGGGTTCCCTAAAGAGCCCCTTGTTCACACTAAATACTAGTTGAATAATGCTTCAAAGATTTGCTATAAAAAGAGGCCATGGGTGCACTATATTTTCAAGGAATTCATTTGTATTGTTATGCTGCATATATTCTCTTGTAGGATCCTCCTTCCTCATCAAGAGAATACAAGCATCATTTTATTTAGCCATTCATATCACCTCTTGAGTGAATGTGATTTGGATTTTCTTCACCATTTCCTTTTAGTTTCCTACTTGTAAGAAGAGCTCAATCATTGGGGGTTCAAGATCCCTCCCTTGGAGGAAGAGAGGACCTATAGTCTCCCTTTCTCTTTGGTGTTTTCCCATTAATACAACTTATCCATTGGTGGCATACATGTTGCTTATTTTCTTGTTATATTTCCCTTATGCACTCTAGTTTAGTTTATTTTATTGTTATTAGCTTATTTCTTTGCTTATTTCTTATGCTTGATGTTTCTAACTCTTGAATTCATTGTTTTCTTGTCCAGCTAACCCAACTGGACTTGTAAGCGTCCTTATTTTGCTCATTTAGGTGATGAAAGGGACACAACATATAAGCGAATCCACTGGGGATTGGTATCAATTCCCCCCCCCATTTGGGTTTTTTGAGAACTTCATTTTTGTTTGTTTAACTTGCAGGAACCATAACCAGCCCATCCCTTCCTACAAAAAGATAAATTCAGAGTTGAGTTGAGAAAATTTCATCTGAAATTTATTTCACGACCATGTAACAGAAAGTGCACAGGTTTTTTAACCCACAGTCGTGTCCTCTGAGCACGTGCGCGAAACTCACTATGTTTCTCAGCACATTCTGCGCACTACACCACAAAGTCATTTTTAATTTGTGCATTGGCGCCCAATGTGCCTCTGTCTACTCTGCGACCCGTGCATATGTCCATAAAATTATCCATTGTAAGGGTTTTTGTGATCTGTTGGAGGCCCATAGCCTTCTTAAGTTTGATTCTATGCAGATTGTAATATGCACCACACTTAGATTCCCTCTCCACATGAAGGGTTAGTCAAAACATAGGCACTTAGGAGGTTAAAATCCATATTTTCCCCATCTTTTTGCTCTCATTTTTCCACATGGATGGATTGCTTTGATTGTAAAAAATTACGTTGGAATCATTCAAATATCACATATATAACTACTTGCATTGGGACCATAAATTAGACATCAATATTTGAGTATGCTCTTCTCTCGCGCCATAAAGTGATCTTGAGAATAAAAAAAAAACGATTGAGGGAAAATTTCATCTCCCTTAAAGACAAAATATTTAGGAGAGGAAAAAAGCCCCCTCGAGACTCCTTTTCGTTTTCTTTTTCAAATACATCTTAAATTTGTAAGGGCCCATACATGCCCACATGTTACAAAGATAAGATATTTTTTGAAATTTACTTTCTTAGATTAAAACACTAGGGAAGTTTAAAGGTTTCTTAATGGGCCCATACATGCCCACATATCCACAATCTAGGACAGTTTTTGAATCTTTCTTAGATTAAATCACACTAGGGAGTTAAAGGATTGGTAAGGACCCATATGTACACATTCTAGTTCTCTAGGGACTTTAAAAATCCACAAGGTTGTACCAATGGAATTTAGTAAAATTAGGTAATCAAGACTTGTAAGGACCACGCGAAGTCCACATGCATCAAGGTGACACCTAACTTATTAAAAATTTGACACATTTTCACTTGTTCACACACAAAGTCACTAATCACTCACATAGTTTTATCTAGAAATCGTGGAGGTTGAAGTAAGTTTCCTCCAAAGGGATTCCGAAATGCCCCACCACTTTTCTTGACGAGACTATCCACTCCCACTTAATTTCAATGAGATTGGCTCACGCCCCCAATCTCTCAAAAAACCACATCTAAAATCTTTCTAAAAACTCACCAATTTTTCCTCCACAGGAGGTGCCAAAAGAATTTTTTTTAGTCTAGGTACGATCTCGGGGATAGGCATCCAAATAAATCCCCATTATATGGTTCTCACATCTTCAAACAATAGAAGTTGTCAAATAGGGAACTTTAAATCCTCCAAGTCAAGTGTTCCTACACCATAAGGCAAGGAGATACTCATGAAAGGTTGAAGGCTAAGGTCTGGTTTTTCTGTACATCCCCCCTTGAGGCACCCACCTCTTGGAAGGGATCTAGCCCGTGACCCATTTCTTAGGCCGAAAATCTAAATGTTGCACTTTGACTGAGCTACCTAGTGACCAAATTTTAGGACATCTACCTAGGTGGAAATTGTGGGCTACAATTGCACCTTGATCAGATTTTGTGTGGCTATTGGGAAATATCGCCAGCTCTTTCGGGATATGAACCCTCTACCCCTTATTATAATGGATTACTTCATCCTTCACTAGTTCCTCCTCTGATGGCTTTAGACCCCACTGTTGAGTTCTATTGGAAGGTTCAGTGGATTCGGACCCCATATCATGACCTTCCACTTATGGTGCTCTTCAAACAACATCATGGATGACTCTGTCTGGTTTAGGTTATTTTAATGCACACTCACTGGCCCATCAGCCAAGTGGTATGTAGAAGAAAAATCTGGGTCCCATATGACCTTTGAATCTTTGGACAAAGCATTTTTGGCCTTATTTCAACTACCAATCCGTCATGACAATGGTATCGAACTACTCTCATAGTTTAAACAAACCTCTGCTACCCACATCACTGACCAAATTCACGAATGGCGTCAGCGACGTAGCCTATGCAAAGAAGAAGACACCAAGAAACAATACTTTAATTGGTTTCTCAAATCCCTTGTTTCCCTCCTTGCAAAAGACGTGGTTGCCACCTTCCCTCAGTCTGAAGAAGAATCCATCACCAAGGATCAACAATTTGAGATCATTTATTCTCAATCAAGATACTTATATACGGTACTACCTAACGTCTCGAGACTCGTGCCATTCGGCCAGGACAAACCTGGGATATCTCACTCCACAGATGGATTGATTGGTACCAAGACACACCACAATCCACACCTCCAACAACCATCTATGTATGGAACACCTCAATATCCACCGATATATGGAGGACCCCCTTACTATCCTCCTCCCCCCTATCAAAATCCATACCCTGTTCCCCACCCTCCACCCATAAGCGGACCCTTGTTGACCCCCATGATGCACCTAGTTGTTCAACCTAGTTATGGAAACACCTCTACCTTTGCTTACACCCTAAGCACTAGTGAAAACACCACACCTTCCTATGTACCCTATGGATCATTACCACAACATAATCCTTACTTCCCATTTCTTGGTCCTCCTCAGCCCATTGTTTCTCCACAATGACAACCACATCCTGGGGTTAATTTTTTTCATCCCTCTCCCATTCAGCAATATCAAAATTTTGAAAAGTTGAACACGAAAAATCTGACCCATTAGTCGAATAATGCCAAAGAGAAAGGAAAAAACTGAAACAATAATAATCCAAGACCAGGAGGGAACCAAAATCACCCCCAACAGAACCAACCTATCAGGGGAAACCATGATCAGGGAAACTAGAACCCCCAAGGGGGCAATAACAACAAACACCAAGGTTATAATAACAACAATCTTCGAACAAAATTCCCTTTCATCCTTTGTGGTGAGTATGGCCATTATACTCACCATTGCCCTCAAATTTCTGACTTTAAATGGATGAAAGAATCCAGAAATGGACCACATCCACCAGTACCGCCTGCTCCCCAGCAAGCCCCACAACAATATGTGCAACNNACCCAATACGAGATGCATCTGACCCCACCACAGATGGGACAATATGAAAACTAAGGAACTCCTACAGACCGTACTATCCTCCTCACTAGTGAGGCAGAAGTTCTTCTACAAACGCACAGTCGTCAGTACAACACACCTCCTGACCCTGCTCCCACTACCTCAGAAGCAGCACCAGTCACAACTGGCCCACCTTTGATGATTCCTTTCCCTAATACTGAACCACCCCTTTGTATTCATCACATACCATTACGACATAATGTCAACAACCCTCAGGCTAGGACGGCACACAATTACAGTATGGTCGATGACTTGGCACAATATCCTACTGCCATGTCAGTTTTAGAATTCCTTCAAACCTGCCCTACCCAACGGAAGTGATTACTTTCCACCATTGGGGTAGTCAACCTCACTAATACTCGCCTCATCACCTTTGATATTGATAGTGGAGAACCTCATCTCCCTGTTCTGGACGCTTTCCAAATACCGGTTAAATTCCAGAACATCACAGTTCACCACTGCATCATTGATGAAGCTGCATCCACATGCATCATGTCTAAAAATTGATGGAAGAAATTGGGTTCCCCCAATATCATACCATCAACCATCACTTTGAGAGCTTATGATGGATGACCATCCTCTCCTGAAGGGCTCTTTCAAAATGTCCCCATTGAACTCGGGGGAAAAACTATCCTCATTGACATTAAAGTTATCGACGCTTTGCTAGATTATAACATCTTATTTGGGCATAGCTACATGTATGCGATGAAGGTTGTGGCCTATTCTATGTTTCATACAATGATGTTCCCCCACAATGGTAAGATCGTCACTGTCGACCAAGTGTCGCATTAAGAGCCTAACCCTTCGTCCAACATCGATAATATCCTACCCTTTGTTCACACTAATCTCGAGACTTACCCACTCATCGAAATGGGTCCCAGAATTTTCAAAGACCCATCCTTTATAGGGACATACCATGGAGAACCTCCTCTCATACATCCCTCAACACAAGTATGTTTCATCTCATCCAATGGAACAGAAACTGGAGATACCCTTCCTCCCATAGAGGCTTCATTACTATCTGACGTCCGACTAGTCATAGAGCTCCTTCCTTAGGAATCCCTTGAGAACTCTCTAACTCCCCCTGTTCCCGATTATACCCTCCCCCAGGGCCACATCCTGGCTTGGGAGACAGTCCCCAAAGCCATTACTCAAATCCCCTTCTTTTACCCCCCACCAGGTGTACAAGCTTTCTAGGTAGCCACAACGCTTACCCTTCCCAATATGGTGTTGGAAATTCCAGTATGGTATCTACATCCACTTGAGATGGTCCCTAAACTATCCCTCCCTCCCCAAATAGAAGGAATCCCGATGGAGATTCCAATACTTACCCCCACCATCCCACCCACACCCCTACTCACTAGCACCCCTACTACAGCTGGGGGCTGACGGAAGAAGAAAGAGCCATCCGCTCCACTTCCACCACGAGTTCAGCCTCCTTGTGCACTATGCGAGAAATATGGAAACCCCACCAATAATTTCCCATCTCTCCCCAAGCTACGCAATTTAATTCAACTCCCACGGGCACCGACGCCACTCGTCACTTCGTCCAGTGCTACCACTGCGCCCCCTAACACAGGTGGAAAAGGGTTGTGAACCAAATTTGCATCTGCAATATGTTGTGAGTATGACCATTACACCCACCATTGCTCGACATTACCTCAATTTCAACAGATGCTAACAATAGTCCGCCAGATCTTCCAACAAGAACCTCCTCCTTTCGCATCATATCACATGCATGTCACTGACATCCACTATGTCATGACCTCTGTCAATGAATGTATGTGATGCCCTTGTGCTCTTTGTGAATCACTTGATCATTTCACATATAAATTTCCTACGATCATTGAGTATAGGCATCGTGAATTTTCCCTTATTCCCAATCCTACCATCACCCCACTCCCGGTGACGTCGATAGTTCCCCCTACTCCCTCTCCTGATATTGTTTATATCTTCTCCCCCGAGCCTGAGGGACTTCCCACTCCTCCATGGTTCGTCGATATCCTAGAGGAGGATTTTCACCCTAACCCCCCCAATTCTCTATTTCATTTACCCACGAAAATTTTACGCTCGACGACCATTTTTAACCCACAATATCTCGATATTTGGTTTATGTCGAGTGAACCATCGCAACCTCCTTGCAATACCCCCTCTACATCATCACTACCATAAAATAACCACATGGTGACAGTCCCCAATGTTATTCCCCTGGATCCACTATATTCTTGACAGTTCCACTGTGACGAAGACATCCTCAAGGAATTAACTACCACCAATTCCCCATGGGATCCACTCCATCACCGAGCGCTCTTTCTCTCACAAGATGCCTTTGCACCTCTTATCCAAAACTCCATATACGCAATCGAATCCAAATATTTTATCCCATCATGGCATATAGACTGGTTCAATCACCCTATCCCTATCCCTGACTCTTTAGAGGAAGGAAATATGGCCAACATTTCCCCCACTGTCAAAATTGATATTTCCATCAAACCTGACATCATAGAGGAAATCACCATTAGTGCCGCATGCTCTCCCCAAGAATTGATCCCTTAAAAATCTCTCTTCTAGGAATACCGAGACATTTTTTCCCGGTCATACATAGAGATGCCTAGCCTCGATCCCTCTATTGTCGAACATTGTATAGAGACATGGCCTAATATTACCCCTGTGTAACAAAAGCAGCGTCCATTACACCCATCCAAAGCAACGGCCATCAAAGCCGAAATTGACAAATTATGCGTTGCAGGGTTCATATACCCCATCACATATACGTCATGAGTCTCCAACCTCGTCCCCATTAACAAAAAGCGGGGAACTATTCGTGTCTGTACTGATTTTTGTGATCTCAATCACTCTTGTCCCAAAGACAATTTTTCGACACCCTTCATTGACCAAATTATCGATGATTGTGCCAGCCACGAGGCCTTGTCCTTCATGAACAACTTCTATGGCTACAACCAAATCCAGATCCACCCAGCTGATCAATACAAAACCACATTCACTACCCCTTGGGGTACCTTTGCATATTGTGTCACGCCTTTCGGCCTCAAGAACGCTAGATCCACTTTCCAAAGCACCATAACATACATTTTTCATGATTTGGCTCAAATCATTCTCGCCGACTTGGATGATCTCAGCGCTCGATCCAAAAAACGAACTCAACACCTGGATGACTTATGCATTGTATTTCACAGGTGTCACCAGTACAATATCCGCTTGAATCCCCTCAAGTGCATATTCTACGTCACCGCTGGACACCTCCTTGGGTTCATAGTCTCCCAACATGGCATCACAGTTGACCCCCTCAAGGTCTAAGCCATCAAGGAAATTCCTCCACCATGGAATTTACACCAACTATAGAGCTTACAAGGCAAAGCTAACTTTTTATGTCGTTTTGTCCCCGATTACGCCACTCAGGCACATGGTTTCCTTCACCTCTTACGTCATGATATCCCATTCCAATGGGATGAACATGCCCAAAATGATTTTGATGATCTCAAAGAGGCCCTCTCTAATGCCCCTTTGATTAGTCCAACCAACTATGACTGCGACTATATCCTCTACTTATCGGCCTCAGCCATCTCCGTAGCAGGAGTTCTCATCCAATTAGGGGATGATGAATTGGAGCATGTTATTTATTATGTTAGTAAAAACCTTTCAGGGCCACCCTTGAAATACAATCATGAATAAAAACTCACCCTTGTAGTTGTCCTCGCAGTCCAAAAAATGTGCCATTACATCCTGCTTCGAACTATCAAGGTCGTAGCCGATTCCAACCCAATGCAATACTTTCTCAGTCGTCGTAAAATTAATGGAAAATTTTCCTGATGAATCATCATCCTTCAAGAGTACGATCTCAAATTTTCAACACCTAAGAGAAAGAAATCCCTCATACTTGCCGAACTCATTACGACATTTCCTTCCGATACTACCAGTACCCCCATCAATACCGACTTCCCCAACAAACATCTCTTTTACATACCCTCGGATGATCCTTGGTATGACGATCTCCTCGTCTACCTCTGAACATAGAAGTTCGGAAACCACCTCTCAAAGGACAATCGTTGATATATTCGGCACCAGGACCCTCACTACCTCCTTATCAGTGATATCTTATATCGCCGAGGGGTCGACACCATACTTTGTCAATGTTTGACTATTGACGAAGCCAACCGAGTCTTAAATGACTGCCACAGCGGCGCTCGGTGGCCACCTCTCAGGGATGTCCACTGCCTAGAAAATCATTCGAGCAGGCTATTTTTGGCCCACAATGTTTCACAACTGCATCCAAGCTGTGAAGCAATGTGACAAATCTCAACTATATGCAAACAAAGTGAGAGAACCACCTTCTCTTCTCCACCCAGTCATTACTGTTGGCCCCTTCTGCAAATGTGGCATCGACTTCCTGACTTTCAACCCCCCATATAGTAATGGACACAAATACATCGTCATGGCAGTCAATTATTTCACCAAATGGGCTAAAGCCATGCCCACCTTCCACAACATCGCTAACATTGCAACACATTTTTTCTTCAACCACATCATCTCCCACTTTGGAGTCCCTCTACAGCTAGTCTCCAACCATGGGAAACACTTCGAGAATGAGATTTTCGTTGAAATCTCGTCTAGGTTAGGCTTCTCCCACTAGTTCGCCTCCCCATACTACCCTCAGTCCAAAGGACAGGTAGAGGCGGTCAACAAGGTTCTCAAAACCATGTTGCAGCGCACGATGAACAAACATAAGACCAATTGGCACCTTATGTTTTTATCCACACTATGGGCTTATCGCACGAAAGGTAAAATATGCCACTGGTTTCACACCATTTCATCTAGTCCATGGGGTCGAGGCCACTCTCCCCATCAAATGTGAAATGCCCACATTACGCACCGTTATTGAGCTATTACCTGACACTTCTCCAATGGAACAACATTTTTTGAACTTAGATTCAATGGATGAAGACCTTCGGTCTTCATTATAGAACAATGAGGCAGCCAAAAAATGGTCGAATGTCACCTTCGATTTCCATGTCAACCTTCGATCGTTCAACGAAGGTGATCTTGTCCTTGCTTACGATATCGCCCATGATATCTTCGGCGATGGAAATTTTGAGTCATTATGGCATGGACCTTACATCATCCAACATTGCCTCACTAAAGGCACATACATCCTAGACTCTCCTGAAGGCCACCCCCTCAAAGAACCCATCAATGGGTTGTACTTAAAGAAATTATGTGCCTGAGTGTAGCCATGCTACACTAATCTTTTTCTTTTTGTAGAGTTTTTAGTATTATTTTTCCCTCCATGTCTTACATCTAATCTATCATTTATGCTATTGATAGATGCCTCCTCCATCGATGTTCCACATCGGTTACACCAATGGAGATATCCGTTGGACATAGAATCTCGCTTCGGCTGCTTGGGCCCTATATACCCCCTCGCATGAACTGCTCCACTCCAGCAGCATATGCCTGGGCTCATCTACCAACAACCAAGCCGAATACACAAACGTCATTAGCCTCCTTGCAGAGGCCACTAGCCGCCATGTTCGTTACCTAAGCGTCTTACTAGATTCCCAAATCATCATCCTCCAGCTCAAAAATGTGTACCGTGTCCGCAATCCATGCCTCTTCTGCAAATACCTGCAAGTTAGAATTTATCTCGACATTTTGATTTAATCACATTCACACATATTCCAAGACAATTTAATCAGATAACAGATAACATGGCTAACCTAGTGTTAGATTGGCATTTATCACATTAAGATCCCATCACACATACATACAAAGTTTGTCACAAGATATAGATTAGACGTCATCAAAAGAAATAAAAAAAATCAACACATGTAAACATCACAAAGATCCAAAAATGTATATCCATGAATATATATATCGGTCAATGTGCCATCAATGTTTACAAAAAATAGTATATCAAGTACAACATCCGTAGGTAAGTGACCATCTCACTCCTATAGGTGCAAAACCGGTGTCACGACACCATATACAAAATATGCTTGCAGGCCTCTATAAATAAAAAAATCCATATCCAGAGACACTCAGGGTGTCTCTAGAGCACCACCCGATCCTCCCACTGGAGGAGGTACCCAACCAGCTATAGGTCCCTCAAGCCCTCGGGGAAACCACCTAGTCATCGTCGCTCCCACCACAACTGCTTTGTGGATCAACATCTGTGACTCCGTCGGAAGCCCAATACACTGCTCCAGGATCCCCTCATCCTGAATCTGCACCCACATCCCCTCGGGAACTCCTTGTAGTACCGCCTCTAATCGGCAGTGAAAATCCTCAAACTCTCCACTGATCCTCGCCGGAGGAGAATGTGACAGCCTTGCAATGGGGTCATCATATCAGTGTCTCCTAGATTCTCTCTCATCATCAACGGTCCTCGCCCCAACATCCTCCCATCGTCATCTCTCCCTTGCCCGCGGCTCTCCCCATGGTGGTTTCATAGGCCCCTGACGAGCCGACGCTCTAACCAACTCAACCTCGCACTCGCGAGGTCCCACATATGCACACACAATAAAAAAATGATAGAATCAACATCCATCCATACATAACGAACATGATATACTATATAAACATAAAAAAATCAAATATCACACCATACCTCTGCGGTCGAACACCTCTCCAGGGGGTAGCACCATATCCGGATCATCCCGAAAGTCCACCATGCAATACAGATATATAAGAATGATATATGACATCTGATGCCACACCTGTGAAGCCTTGGTCGTAAAATAATGGCCACCCTCCCCACCACCATGATGAACCAGAATCATCTCCCACCGCCTCAATCGTGGCTCTCACACACCAGGTGCACCCAATAACACTCTCGGGCGCAACATGGGCACCCTCTCCAAAAACCATGCCATCAAGATGGACCCAAAGGAAAACTCCCTTGAGTAAGTAGCTTGATGCCTGTCAAGATGCCCTACAATATTGGCGTGCAACATCAAGCCCCAAGTAAAATGATCACCCGCTAGTGCCCTCTGTATGATCCTCATCTAACCCCCATTGATCCACTGAGTATCAAGAGATCCATACACTCTCACAATCATTTATTCCATACACCGATTCACAAGGGTTTCCATCACCCCAATACTCACCACAGAGGCTGACATGAATTTCTCCCCTGAACAGTAAGTCCAGGCTAAGACAACCAACTGTCCATCTCCGAGTACTATAGGCTCTATTGGTAGAAGGGTTCCCCAAAACGGGAGCCCAGTAAAAAAGTATACATCCTCTACAACAGATAATTCCAGGTGCTCACCATGAACAATGAAACACTATAGCTCCAGTCTCCACATCGAAATTAGGAACTGCAACAAGTACTCATGTTCCCCCACTAGTGAGCACTCAAAAAACTTCAAAAACCCACAAGTTGCCAAAGCACCCTATACATCTGGCTCCTCATCTCTCATCGCCTCTCTCATGAATGCTCAATCCCTCTCCCTCTAATGGATTGACATCATCAACTGGTAGCCTGCATCCACGCATACAAGATTTGATCAACCGTCACATCTCATAAAAACATCAAAATCTCCAAAAAAAGTAGTTTTTTACAC
This sequence comes from Picea sitchensis, assembly GCA_010110895.2. Lineage (NCBI taxonomy): Eukaryota > Viridiplantae > Streptophyta > Pinopsida > Pinales > Pinaceae > Picea > Picea sitchensis. The sequence continues at coordinate 40,901 of SNQJ01S0035954.1, read as the reverse complement.
CCTTCAACGTTGCCTCAAAGGTGCGACTATTTTCCTCACAGGCATGCACATATACGATACTATTCACCCCATAGTCGCACACTCATGTGTGACTATTGGCCATACAGGGGTGCAGCCATGTCCCCCTGTCACATCAACAGACAGGCACCCTAGCGCACTTGTCTACCCCACAGTTGCACACACATGCGCAACTGTCAAGAACACAACCGCACATCGATGCGTTGTTGTGATTTGCACAGGCACGCATCCCATGCGTGCCTATTTTCCCCATTTGGGTGCCCCTTTGCGCGGCTCTTAAAATTACAGTCGCACACTTATGCACGTGAAAAACTCAATCACCCGTGCACTAAGGGGCCCACCCTCACAAATTCCCCTTGTATGGACATCCGTACAAGCCCTACCCCAAAACGAACCACTAGCTACTGTGCAGGAGGATACGGCCACTAACCTGAAACTCATTGATCCTGAATTGATAGGATTGATCTCCTGGAATCTCTAAATATCTCCTCAAATATCTGATCCAGTCACTCTAGTAGCATACAAATGAGGTGGCAATACGGGCCCTACAGCTATATATAGTTCATTTTCCCAATCTTCCATACTCCATTCTAGGAGTTTCGAGTTTCCATTTTCTGATTTGTCTTTAGCCACGGGACCAGGATCCTGCCACCTACACAGTCACAGTCTCCGGGCTACCATCCATCCTTGACCCCCAGGGAGAATTTTTCTCACATCACACCCAGGTACGCATGCTTTAGTTCAAAATTATCAAATAATCATTAGATGTCCTTCATCTTCAGATATTGTTCACGTCGGGTATTTGGTTTTCATGTGTGTACGTACTTGGTCACCACAAATCAGCACGACCCTCTCAGGTATAAAATCTCTACTGGCATGTAATCATTCCCTCTAGATATCAATTGCATCTCCTAGTCACACCCTCCAATATTTGCCTCTAAGGTCCCCCCATCCAGCTCTGCAGTACTCACACCTCCGTTGCATTTCAGTACTGTCACCCGATAGCACTCTTCCCCACATGAGTTGTCCCATTCATAGTCCCCCTGGACATTTTGACACTCATGCTTCTTTCACCCCCTAGGTCTGGGAGTCCTCATAGTATTTTCATTCCCGAGAATTAGCCACATTCTCCTTCTCCTCATTTTGCTAACTTCGCCATAATGGAATCCCGAGTAATCTCGTCACGATTTTCATTTTGACTGCACCTCCGCAGTATCAATTATCCCTCCATCTCCTCCACCATCTGTTTGCCCATCTGCATATTTCCCTCCATTCATTTTACCTCATACAGAAACCCACCTATGGGGCCCCCAGCCTCCACCTGTTTTCCACGCAACTTGCACCCTCACAGGCCAAGTCATATTGCACTGGGGCACCCGTTTCTGTATCTGTATGCTCATCCTCATCTATTCTTTATTTAATTGGTAATTGTAAAAAGCCTTTGTTTCCAGCCTTTACATAGTTTTTTGTCGTCACCCTTGGTGACCTTCCTTTTCCAACAAAAGAAACCCATGTCACCCTTGGTTGGGGCATTCATTACCTTCCACTTTTGTTGACATCGTCCATAAACCTGAGAATCCTCCAGTGCATGTACCTCCGATCTCTACATTTGTTCACTTTGTCACACCTCTGGCACAATCCCACCTATGTCTAGTCATTCCCCTGACACTAGATTCTGTTTCATGGCTGTTGCCACTCATATTTCACATCTACCCCCAACCAAGGGCAGTCTTGAGTCTCACCACTTCATGACTTCGTCCATGTTCCTCATCAATTCTTGATTTTATCCAGTGGATTCCCTAAATCCCTTCACTTCTGGGAGTCATGTCTCCCTTTCTATCGACATCAACACAGTTTCCAGATGGGCGAAAATATCTTGAATCTCATTACCTTCACAATGAAGAGTCTCGGACGACACAATGAGAAACATCATTTCTCTCTACTGTCATTGACCCCCATGACATTTGACCTCAACACTAGATCATGTTGTGGTGGGTCTTACTTTGTGAATGTTGCAGTTGTTATATTTGTTGAAGACCTCTGAAATTTGATAAGCTATCAATGCCTGCATCTCATTGACACTTCTTATAGGTGTCAGCACCTATTTTCATAGTTTTTTCACCATACAAATTGTCCTCTGCTATTATCAACACGCCCCCGAGGGTGTTGCAGTCATCTACACCAACACATAGATTCATTTACTATATTACACATTTTTGAGTTACATGACATGAGCATGGGGCATGCCCTCCTAGTTTGTACATAGTTTTTATTTTTCACACCTTGCAAAAGGTTTGGGTCCCACCGGTTCCCCTCTCCCTCCAATGGGTTGCTATTGAAACTCCTCACAACACTCTTTCTTACACATTAGAACTCTTAGTAGAAGAAACATTGATGTATTTTAGCTATACGTATGCTCCCAACCTCACACATCAGGGGGCATCTATTATCACTGGAATTTTGTCCGCAAATGGTTACAGGAATCCAACATCTTCAAAACACCCATTAGTTCATCCATGGCCCAGAAAATGCATTTACAAAGGGCACAAAACTATAAAACTAGTTAAAAAATCAGTATGCGCTAATGATACAAAGGCAGCACACGCACGTGCAACATTCAAATAACGTCGGAAAAACGCATATGCGCCCGATGTGCAACTGTGGACGCAAAAATCCACACACACCTCAGAACGACGCATTTATCATTTTGGTTGGCCTTCCACCCACTTCTATTTCATCTCCCAAGTCGATTTGACATGCAAATCCGAGCTGAATCTAAGTGGGGGGCTGGTCAAAGACCTAAGGGTGCCCTAAAGAGCCCCTTGTTCACACTAAATACTAGTTGAATAATGCCTCAAATCTTTGCTATAAAAAGAGGCCATGGGTGCACTATATTTCAAGGAATTCATTTGTATTGTTATGCTGCCTATATTCTCTTGGAGGATCCTCTTTCCTAATCAAGAGCATACAAGCATCATTTCATTTAGCCATTCATATCACCTCTTGAGTGAATGTGCTTTGGATTGTATTCACCATTTCCTTTTAGTTTCCTACTTGTAAGATGAGCTCAATCATTGGGGGTTCAATATCCCTCCCTTGGAGGAAGAGGGGACCCATAGTCTCCCTTTCTCTTTGGTGTTTTCCCACTAATACAACTTATCCATTGGTGGCATACATATTGTTTATTTTCTTGTTATGTTTCCCTTATGCACTCTAGTTTAGTTTCTTTTATTGTTATTAGCTTAGTTCTTTGCTTATTTATTATGCTTGATGTTTCTAACTCTTGCATTCACTGTTGTCTTATCTAGCTAACCTAACTGGACTTGTAAGTGTCCTTATTTTTCTCATTTAGGTGACGAAAGGGATGCAACATAGGGAATATTACATTAGTAATGTTATTTTATTTATGTCAGCTTGGGTCCATTAGTTCTAATTTTACCTCCTAGTCTCTTATATATACCAAGAAGACATTTTCATTTGGAATCATCTTGTATTTGGAAATATATGTGGTGTATAAGGAGGTTTCCCCCTTGAAGAGGCTTATTATCTGAAATTCTCTCTTTTTCAAGGTGTTGAGTACTTATTCGCAGGTTTTTCTATGCTATCTTGGTATTTGGTTCCTAACAATCAAGCTTGTGGCCTTCTACTCATTCTCAGCTAGAGATATCTGCGCATTCTCTTCTCTTCTCTATATTTTCTTCCATTCACGCATCCCCTTATGTGATTGTTCTCTTGTCTAGTGTCTCTCCTGCTCTCTGCAAGGTCTCACCCCCTCTCTCCCTCTCCACTGTTTGTGTGTGTATTTTTTCTTGCCTCTCCTTCCCAGGGAGTTTCTCGACCTATCTTGTTCCTTCTATCAGAAGGAAACTCAGTTCAGTCTAGGCCTATAGGAAAAAATTCCCTCTGTGGTACTTCGGGATGAAATTCTACAGTCATACCATGATTCCATTCATGGGGTGGTTGATGGCTCAAAAACTAATCCTTTATTCATTAACTAATTCCTCCTTGGGATATAGAGGAGGTTTTTCTTTCCCCAACAAGGGGAAACCTTGGGGTCATTTCTTTCCTCTAGTGATACCATGGCTAGTACTTCAAGGCTTCACCCCCACAGTCATTCATTATAAATCAATAATACATTGACATTGTTCTCATTCCATATCATGGTAATTACAATTAACAATTAATTACAAGTTGGGGGAAACAGGGGTGTTACAATCCCCTCCCCCTTAAAAGGGAACACCATCCTCAGTGTTCTTTCTCGGTAACACTTGCCATGTCATTGTCATTCAATGGCTTCATAAATATTGATCATCTTTCTTTTTCGGGTCCTTTCCATACTCTTGGCCTTCCTCACCTGCCTTCAATAATCTTGGACAACAAGCATATTAATTATAGTTTGATGCGAAATTTTTTTATTGTTGCATAAAATTCAAGAAACAAATTTCATAACTTAGCACAATACTCATCTATGCAGTTTGTGGATTTTTATCCACATGGTTTTCCTATTGTCTCATCCCACTGTTTCTCCCGGACATACCCATTGTGTGCATGACCCCAATCAATAGTGTATGAGAATTGTCAAAGTGTCATATTCCTTGCGGTCACTCAGCCTCTAGGCCCAAGCTCAGGCATCCCCTTCTCTACTATATAGTTCTCTGGATGATCCATCTTGCCTTGCCAATGATTTCTTACACAAGAAGAGTTCTAAAGACTTCATTGAGCCTTACATTTGAGGCGTCCCTCAGACTTGCTCTGCCAAGGCATCCCTCTGTCTTGTGTTACCACAACGCAACCTGTTCTAAGAAGGTCATGGCTTACCACATGGTTTTCATTTCTTAATAGTAGCATCTTCCACACTTTCTAGATTGAAAACCTTCATCTATCCTTCCTAGACAAATATTTTTCATCTCACCTGTATCACAGGTATACAAAATTATCATCAATTATCATCAATTCAAATTCAAATTTTTCTTGCAAATTTATTACCCACAGATTTCCACATTCCCCATTTATTTTCAGATATGTTCAACACAGAAACTAGATTCACAAGTATGGTACTTTCCTTGCCATATTATTTTAGCTCAATAGGAAATTGGTGTTCCTTATGGGCTTACGACACTGCCATATCCAAGACTCTTTTTCTTCCTGCAACTTCAACATTCCTCAACCAAACAAATTGTTAGTTTTCATGCACATTATATTTTCATTGCACCTTTACAATGACATCACAAGAAATTCTTAAATTGTGCATGTTAACATTCAAATCACTTTTATCTATTAAATGATATAAAGATACATGAAATATCATTCCTTACACATGCATCATTTCAGCGCATCAAACCTTTCCAAAATTAATTCAATCATTAAGTGAATTTAATGCAAGGGGCCAATATCCATGGCCACATTCACATACCATGCACCCTTGCATTTATTTCAAGTTTACCATACTCATTACAAGCATATTTCCATCGTGTTTTGGAGTTCAACCAACCTCTTCACCATATGTCTTATTAATTCTCGTTCAATCTTACAACAAAACTATGCTTCTTGCTACATGTTGATCATGATCCCAATCAGCACACATGAAAAATAAATGTTTCTCTTGAATTCACCCAAGAATTCTTCCTTCATTAGTAACTAGGGTGCCAACACTCATGGCCACCCAATTTTCTCTTTTATTTAACACCTCTATAATTCAAGTAGAGTACCAGAAGATACTTCTTCCATAATGGGAAGATCTATATATTCCCCATTCGTTTACCACATGCATCTCATCAATGCATTAAATCAACATGTTGTCTATGATCACTTTTGTTCCAAATCATTCCTTGATTGGTCAAAGTATTCATGAAATGTTAGTTCATGAATTCTTCCAAGGATTTAAATCTGTCTTTACTACCATAGGTTCACACCTCCATCATTCAGGTTCTCCTTCCTGAATCATACCCTACTTGGGTATCAATGCCATACAAAGACCTTTCAAAATTTCGTGCATAACAATAAAAAATTTCATAAGAGATTCTTACCCAATCCCTTCATACCTTGTGCCACATAGGTATGAACACTTTTATACATTTTCTTGTTTGTTATCACCCTCTTTCTGATTTTTACCTCATCAACAGTGTTTTATGGGGACTTTTACAGTCCCTTCAACAATTTTTTAATAGCAGCCTTCTCATATTCATCCCTTGCTTGGGGTTGTTCATCATTGGCAACTGTCTTCCTCAATAGATCCAATCTCTTTCTACACATGACATACATCATAAATATTTTAGTCTCCATGTAAAATAAAATAATGCAAGTACCATAGCATTTAAATTGATAAAAAAGTTCTAGATATGTCCTAGCATAACTTTATTCACTTCATCACATTATCCTTAATGCTTTCATGAATGCAATATAAACAGTTATTGACTGTTTCTAAAGTCATGCAACCATCTCATTATGGTGTAAAAACATTTACTTCCATCAACACACCAGTTTCTCGTCCCATAGAAAAACATAATACACAACAAGAAAAGAGTTAGTGCTCTTCCCTTTTTCCAACTCCTTCTACACATCTTGGGAATTTCAGTCCAATTGAGTTATTCCAAGGCCTCACTACCTTTGCTTAACATGGATTCAACCAAGCCTATTCATTCAAACTTACTTACTTACTTATTCTCCCTTTTCTAGTTGTACTTGTTCTCACAACTTCTCATCTACAACCTACAACACTGTAAGAAATTCAGAGTACTTACGGTGGAAAAAGTATTCCTCCTTTTTCCTTTTCTTTTCTTGTGAAATTTACTACCCGATGGGATCTTCCTGCTCTTTTCCTTGAGCAGCCTTGGTTATGACTCACCCTAACCTTTTTTAATAAAACAACATGCTTTAATAGAAAAAAATTTGTTCATAGTGGATCATGAACATGTGCCTCCTGCACATTACCATTTGTTTATTAGAATGGTCAATATTCATTTATTAGTCTTCTATTCATTACATGATGTTTT
>SNQJ01S0035954.1:18437-33845 GCA_010110895.2 Picea sitchensis | reverse complement strand
GAGAGAGTATTGTAGCTCACTGCTTAATTCTCATCTCCTCCACAGGGAACTCTTCCAACATGCAACTTCCTTATTGCATATCCATCACTATCTTTGATTCCCTCAACCTTGAGTTAGCTTCATCTTGTTACCAAGCATTCATTAAATAATATAAACATGCATTGTTGTCACGCATCCAAATTAGGTATCCACACATATTATGGATTTGTTACTTACATACATGTTGTACTTAACCATATTCATAATCATAGGCCTGTGCGTATCTACCACATGTATACTATGCAGATCCCATACATCTCTACTTTAAAATCAATCAACTCAGGATTGTTCACAATCCTTCTCATGTGATCCTCAAAGGCATAATCATTTTCCTCTTATCATGACAACATAGTATCTTTGCTCATTTACTATTTCATCTATTTATATTAGTATTTCCTGAGGGAATGGGATACATTCCCCTCAAGTTATCATTTCAAACAGAAATCTCATGACTCTTCATAATAGAGTCATCCATGCATCCATGGTATTCATTTAATCTTGGAAAGTGCAATTATTGCCTTACATATCACTCATCAAGGTAGCCATATTGTGCCTTTAGTTTACATGCACTTTTACATCATATGTGTGCATCACTTGCACATTTAATATCATTCATACCGAGTTGGTATTAATATCAGGCTTCATATCAAGAATCTTCACACTGCATTAAATCCATGCACTCAGGCATAATTAAACACAACTAAGCATTCATCATGCAAGCTTATTTCTTGCACCTTTTCCATGTCATCCACGCACATGGACATGCCAAACTTCCAGATCCTTCTCCCAAGGATATTCCAATCATTCTTATGATAAGTCTCATAGGGATACTCATGACTGAGCTTCTCTCTCTGCTGAGAGCTTGCAGTCATATTATTCTTGTAAGCATATATACACATATTTTTATATATGTAGGTGCAACTCTTGCACCTTTTTACCTCATCCATTCACATTGATATTTTATTTTCAGCATTAATGTTCTTGAGTGAGAGATTACAGTAATTTATATGACTAGTCTCATAGTCATAATTCATACTGATGTTTCCCTCTCTTCATGGAAATAACCAACCATGGTCACTTTTCCCTTTTCTGGGAATTAGCAATAGTCCCAAATGACTCCTCTTTATCTTTCTTAAATAGATTAACTTTGCTACAGGTTTCAACCATTATAGGTTAACTAAACTGACCTTGCTCATTTTCATCTGTTCTATGATCATGAGGAGTTTCATATACAAGGTTTAATAATTTTATAAGAGCAATAATTATTAATGCTAAGGACTTTATCAATCCATACCAAATTCCTTTAAGAACAAGGAATTTTCTATTAAGGTCCTAACCCTTGTATAACCATCCATCTTAAATCTCAGAGGCTCCAACTTTCCATGCATAGAGGAAGTGTTACAAACACCCGTTTATCCATCCTTTGGGCTTAATCTACCCTTGACAAGACCCTTCCATTATCAACCATTCACATTCAAGTCTTTTCCTAAGTGTTTATCATCACATTCCTACTTCTGTAGGGACAACCATTAATCCAAAAAGTCAACAATTCTAATCCTTCTGTTGTTGTCAATATGCTAATATTTATGTTGTAAAAATTTGAAAACAACAAAAGAGTTCCAATCGACAGTTCTTTTCCTTAAGGAGTCAATGCACATAATAAAAAAATATTTTAAAGGTCGAAACATTTTTCAACAGTCTCACCTTAACCTTGATATAAAACTCCTATGAATGGTCTCTACTCCATCGAGACCTATGTCTAAATCATGCTTTACTAGACACGGTAGGGCAGGGTACCCTCTCCCTTAAATTTTTCTAAGAAAGAAAATCACTTGACTCTTTCATGAGCCCAAGGAGGCCAAGTGTTGTTGCCATGCTCTGATACCACTTTGTAACACACCCGACCCCTAAATACTCTTTTAAGGGATGGGGCATCATAATTTCATTTTCCTTAACTATCTTAAATTTTAATTAAGGTATCTATGTCACATTCTTCTCACCAATAGGTTTCCAACCATTGTCTCCATGCTCGAATCCAATATCAAGATTGGGAGATATGCCCTTTCAAAGTTATCTGAGAGTTAATAGTCATGGGACACATAGTTCCATCTCATATCTAACATATCGACTTCCCTAAATTCTCGGAGCTCTTAGTGCTCCTGTATATATGGTAGAGATCCATCCACCATTAGATCCAATGGAGGATCTTCATCCACGCTTACCATAGACACCTAAGGGGAATTTCATTATTCAACATTTCCGTGCTAAACACTCATTTTTCTCTCTGCATACAAAACCTCCAGAGTTTCAAAATCCCGAAATCCCATGATCTTGCCACGTGGTTCTGGCCTTCAGGCCTTTCGGTCGCTCTACAACAGTACACCCCAAATATTTTGGACTCCGAGAGTTCCAGACCTCACCATTCATGTGGCCAGGCAGACATGTACCAAGGGATAACATGGAGTGAGGGTCAAGGGGTGACACGTGCCCTCGTCAGGGGGTGACACCTGTCACATTCTAATAGGCATACAGGGTGTACAAAAAGAACAAATTGAGGTGACACATGGAACGTCGATTGTAGATCCACATCATCTAGGATGACGTTGGCGTGCCACGTCATACACGACTAACAAATCTCTAATGTCATTCATATATCATGGTTAATATCTGGCCACATAGATCTATAGATCTATGGATCCTATTACTTCGGGAATTCGACATTCAAGATTTTTATGATGCAAACTCCTCTTTTCTCCCGGATTTGGTTAGTGTCATGATGACCACAACCTGGATCTAACTGTCAGGATCTGTCCACGTATACTCATAGATCTATGACTCTCGATAACTTCAGGAATCCTACATTCAGGAATTTTACGATGCAAAATCCTCTTTTCTCCCAGAGTTGGTCAGTGTCGGGTTGACCATATCCTAGATCTAACAATTAGGAAAAGTCCTGAAGCATACTTGGATCGATGACTCTCGACACTTCAGGCTTCAACGCTTATCGACACACCACACCTCAAATCCCTCAAAATTCCAACTCTTCGGACTAAAGGATATAGCGCCACGTGTCCACAGAGAATCAACAAACCTGACTTACTTCGGGACCCCATGATTCGGGAGTTCCAAAGTAATTACAAACACATACCTCTGGAGTGAAAAACTTTCGTATTGCCAGATATTCTCACACATATCTTCAACCTCCAATGGCTTAGATCTTCTCCAGCTTCAGCAAATTCGACAATTCTGCACACTCCTTGTTTGGAAACTCCCAAAGTGTTATGGATCTGGAGTTCTAGATGTTTCGCCACATGTCCCCCTTGATGATGGACAGTCCCAATCCAATTTTGGATTGCGGGACTTCAACAAATCTCCTTTCCTATGCAATGAAAGGGGTTGAGTCTCGTGCACTTTACCTAGATTCGATGACTGTATGTTCTCTGTGCTCAGATCCTATGACTGGGATATTTCCTCCTCCTGTGCATGCTCCTTCTTGTTGATGATTAAAATCGCAATGAGGAATTTCGCTCGCAAAGTATTGCTAAAGCCCTATTATTTAAACTATGCTAATAATCTAATACTAGTAAGTGGGACCCCCTTGTAGACTGGAGGCTGGGAGATAGTTATGTCACACATATTATGTTTCTATTTTGATGCTTCTTACAGGGTCTTATATGGTTGATGATGCAGTTATGGTTTTATTTTTGACATAGTGACAGGTGGATGATGCTTTTTATGGGATATTTTGTTATTCAAAGCTCTAGTTTTATGTTATAATTGGCATATATTTACAGTTTCTACATTTAATCATGTCACCATGATTTATTACCTGGATACACATGCACAAGAAATATGTTAGTAACGACATAAACAAAGAAAAGGGAAGAAACTTATGGAAAAAATCCTAAAGGAAAGGGCCTATGTTATGCTATGTTAGAAGTTATGTGGAATTAAAAATGTGAAACATGTTAGTGTTAGTCCTAACTATTAAATGGTTATGTGATTTTCATTTGAGTTATTGTGGGTGCATATGATATGGAAATTCATTTGGTATGATATAAGGATTTGGCAAGGGTTAACGTAAATATTTTGGGTGGCGCATTGGGCAAGGAATATGGTCACAGGTTTCAATAGTATGGAAATCGATTACATGGTTTTAATGCATTAGTGAGTGTTGGTTGTCCTGTACTTCAGAATTGAATAGATGAGGAGATGGAAGCGACGTACAATAAATTCATGTCACTCCATACTACCCCCATCGGGTCGTCACCCTAGAATGGTTATTGTTGCATTTCGATCTACTAGTGGTTAAGCTCTGAAATTCAATATTGGGAAGAAAAACCTCGACCATCCTGCCCCTTTTAAGCTATCAATTGCAGGTATAATTATTTTTCACCCATCCATGAATTACACTTTGTGTATGAACGAACAATGGCTTAGTAATGTTTGGGTTTTTGATTTCCTAAGAATTGCAACTATGTAAATGCATGGTTTTTATGTCTGGAATGATTGTGTGGTTGTTCAATTTGCAAGTAAAATAATTGGTTTGGTTGAGTTGGGCATTCATTGGTTGTTTTGTTGGTGAAAATCGTAATGGGTCTCTATGGATTTTGATTGAATATGGGTATTATATCTCTATGTTTTGGTGGAGGTTTTCTCTTTGTGCATTCTTGTTGGTTTCTTCCTCACGATTATGAGGATAACCTTGTCCAGTCGTATTCAGACTGCCATTTGGTTGCTGTGTTTTTCCAGAGTCATGGTCGTGGGCATATTCACATGGTCTTGGCATTAAAGTATCACTAAATTCGGTCTTAGGGTGGCCATTATGCCAAGATATATGCTTTGGGTTGATTGGGTGATATAATTTATGACTCAGGTTATGCATTCCCAGTGACATTGTTATCAAATGATTCAACTCTTAAGAAATAGACAAAGGTTATACCTCTGTGTGTTCTGGGTAACTGTCACTATTCAATGGGCATTTGTTTCTCCTCTACAAATGCAAGACACACTATGTGCATCATTTTTCTACCCTACCCATCGTTGTTTCCTCTGTGGCTAAATGTGTGCCATTGCCCAGACCGGGAAGTTATAAGATATCATGTGCTTTCTACTATGCTTGTATCGAAGGGTCTTTGCCTATGGTTGATATGTTTTGAGGACCTCCAGTTCTCTTTGCTTTTGATGACCGATTGAACTCTTGATTAACTCTTTATATTTGTTTTGACAGAGCCTGATTAAAAATAAATAAAAAATTGTTCATACCACTATCAGGCATCCTTTTAGTTGTCAAAGATTGGTTGTAAAATGGAGTGGTTATGACAGTTGCATCGAGTACTTTTCTCATCTTTATTTAATTAAATTGGTTGAAAATATGTGATTGGGAATGAATGATAATATACAGTCAAGGGTTGTCTCTTCTCGTTATACCTTCAATCATTGTGTTCTTACAGCATGATGTTAATTGCAAGTTGGAGACTAATGTGTGTTTCACTAGTCCGATCAGGACCATAGCAAATTATGGAATTGATAAATGTGTTTATTTCGTTATGTTTACTATGTATCTATTATGGAATCATCGTGCATGTTGTAAATAACAATGATGAAGCTCCATTTTTATATTGACTATGGTTTCAATTGAAAGAAATTATTGGTTGATATGATGAGGATTGTATGAAATCGAGCATGTTTTAGAAGTCTATTCAATTTGGAAAGGGACCTGTGCATATGTTTTATTTGACCGATTGTGAATTGATGGACAGTATATGATATTCTTATAGTAATGTATTATGAATAGAGGTGGATCAACGTTGCTTTTTGTTTTCTTTCGATTCTTAAAATGAAAGGAATGAAATTAGAGACCAAGCATTCTCTTAACAGGACTGTTGAAAGTCATTTTGATTACGAGTATGATTGCAGTCTATGATAATTGAGAAGTTTTGAATAATTTGAATGTGGAACAATGAATAGTTTTGATACACAGTAATTATTGAATTGGTGTTGGTATGTTTTGTATTAAATACAGAGTAATGTTTATTGATTACTTGATTTGTTTTATGAACAATATTCGTTATTTCTCTGCCATTCTCTCACTTTTCTACACATTAAAAGTCCCCTCACCTTCCCATATTCACTATTCACTCCTTGTTCTTAAAATTAAATTATAGTTAAATGAAAACTTTGTATTATAGCAGTTGAAGGATGCCATAGGAATGAGTTACAGTGATATGTTTTGATTTACAATACAGTTGATTGTTTGATGATTTGTTGAGCAGTAATCATGATATATTCCCCTTCATTTTACCACTTTTATCTCAATACAATCCCTCATATATCCTAGAACCCTTATTCACCCCCTACTCATTGACAAGCATTAAATGATTTTAGGGATTGGATTGCATGAGTTTGATGTGTTGTTGAGCCAAACTTTGTTTCATATTTAAAGAGATGTCATGTATGGTTTGTTGAATAAAATAGTTTCTAATAAGTAATGCATACACGAAAGAGATTTTTCAGCAGAGGTAACCATGGACGGGGTAACAGAAGAAGAGGAATTTGGAACAAGGGCCCTAGAAGGACAAGGCTTTCTATACACTTTGATGCAGACTCACAAGAGTTGAGCCAACTATTTCAAGCTTGATTTTTTAACTGGATTGGACAAAGAGTGGTCCAACCTAGGCCATAAAGGCATCCTTTCCAAGCCCCACATGTCCCTGGTATCCCGGTTCCCCCTCATGTTTGATTACAACCTGAAGTCCCTGAAAACGATGGATGGCAAGAGATTGTCCATCCGACAGTCTCCCAACATCATGGCTAGCCCAATTTATCTCTAACTGCTCCTCCTCCACCTGTTAACCAAATTTTCCAAGATTCCCATACACACTCACTAGTACAATCTTCCCATGCAAGCAAGAGGTTAAAAACCGAATCCCACCATGCACTTGATAAAGGAAAAGCCATTGCTTTCCCCTTCTCTCCATCAAATGACTCTTCCAAATCCGTTTCATCCCGCATTCATTTGAGAGATGATTTCTCTCATTTTATCAATGAGATTAGGCCTAAAGGCTCCATACATCCTAAGGAAAATTCAGAGAAATCAAAGGGAGATAACAACAACAAGGGGAAATTTACCTCTCAGAGTGGAAAATATGGTTTTTAAGTGTTTTTATTTATTGATTGTTGAGAACAGTTGACTTCTGAAATCTTTGGACAACACACTATTTTTTTGGATATTTTTGGATCTGATCTCAAATATCATTGATATAAATTGTCAAATTATGAGAGTGATGATGGGAGCCACAAGGAGGGATATATTTATTGATTAACTATTTGTGTTTTGGCTTGTTAAAGGAACTAATGAGAGTCACAAGGGGTCCCACCTACTAGTTATTATTTATTAAAGACCCTTATTTTTATTTTATTAATTTGACCCCTTAACTAAAAAGTTGGTTGAGTTTACTTAACTTAACTAAATAAGTAGTTTAAATACTTCAACTAATTTTGATTGCTTAAAGGAAAAAAGAGGAGGAACAAATGAAGAATAGAAGGAGAAAGCATACCAAGGTTTGCTCTTGATTTTTATTGAGATAATTCAGTTTTCATTCATTCATTCTTTAATTCATTGAAAACCTAATTCTCTTTTATGGTAGCAGGGTCCTATTGTAGAAAACAAGATTCAAGGCTGAATTACATCATTCACACACTTGTTTTTCAGAGGTGTTGATCTATCTTTGATAGTCTGTGTAGACTTGTCTGTTTGTGAATTAAATTTCATGACTAATAAAGGCTATTGTGCAGAGTCAAGTGGGAAATAGTCTGTGGAAAGTTGATCCAGCTTTTAAAGTTCAGTTTTTAACTTCTGTCAGAAGTCCTTTTGTATGGTTTTCATCGGGGACATATAAGTTTAACTTTGGTCCAAACTTCCTTAGGGAATTTTGTAAAGAGAACGATTCTTTTGATAAATTGGAATGGAATAAGAGATTTCTTTATGTCTCATCCGTGTTGATTTTTGACTTGGTATTTTTACTTCTGTCTCTACATTTATTTTTGCATCTGTTATATTCAAAAAATTACTTACATATTGAATTTTTCAGCAATTCTTTCATTTATAAAAAAGTTATCCTAAGCCCTTGTAACCAATACTTGTGGATTAGGAAACAATCTTTGATGGCTATAAACTTAGGGTGATATTCCCATCTATCTTGCTTTAGCCAAGAAAGATATGAAAATGCTTGAGTAAGATAATTTAATATATTTTCCTCAACATTTATTTGGCGACTCACTGGGGACATCTTCCATATCTCTCTGGTTGATTTTTATGCTTGATTATCATCAAATATATCTATTTTTATGATATTGATTCTTTGACTGTTTCATTTCTTAATGACTGTACCTGTTGCAAGGAAGCCTAATATCGAGACCGATCTTCAAGATCAGACCAGCATTTCTTTAAACTTGTTTAAAACCATTTTATACACTGCTAATACTCGGGCTGATCTTAATCATTTATGGGCAGCAATTGAACAAGACATAAGTGCCCAAGAATGTTGGGAAGCTAGATGTAGAGAACCTAGAAATCAACCATAACTTTCTCTTTCCTTCATCTTTGTTCTTCCTTACATGTCCTTAGACCTTCGTGCTTCTAGGAGAAGAAGAGGCTTATCACCTAAAATTAATCCTATTGCTGAAATAGGAAGAAGGAACATTGTGTTATCAACCCAAAAAAGTGATCTAAGGAGAACCTTGTATGATTCTTCCAGTTCATCTTTCTATCCCTTACCTATTATCCACAAGATGGAATCTAGTCGTGGCTCTGGTGGCACTGGAGGTGCTTCTTCATCTCAATATTCAACTTCATCAGTGATTGGTAACTTATATAGTCACCAAGTCCCTATACAATCTACTACAAACCCCGCCAAAGTCATAAAAAAGTATGGGCTTTTTCAGTTTGAAGAAGATGATACAACCACACCGTGGCATGTTTCCTCTCCCCTTAACCTAGCACCTGCTACTCGTCCTCTTCCTAAATTCAAAGAGAATCTTCCTAGGTTTTTAGGGAATAACACTCTCACTACAAACAAACACTTGGTGGAATTTTCTGATGCTTGTCACAACATAGGAGCCAATGGTAATGATACTTGCATGTGCTTTGTCAATTCCCTTGAAGGGAAGTCTACGACCAACTTATTTGACCTTCCTCCTAATATTTTATCTACCTGGGAGGAGTTATTCTATTGGTTCAAATCCACCTCTGGGCAATCCAAAAGCCCAGCTGAGCATTTACATGAATACAATAACATCACTTATAAGGATGGTGAGACCATCAATTCCTTCAACTTGAATTTCACGAAGCTATACAATCAAATCCTTGAACTCATTCGACCTTATAACCAAGCTGCTTTCATGCATTATTATAATTCATTACCTTCCCCCTAACATCATAAGCTTGAGGAAAAATCCATTGATAACCTTGGTTCCACTCTGCATACTTGTTTAGAGCATGAAGAACAACTTGAAAGAATAATTCTTCCTCAGGGAGAATTAGTTAAACAAATAGACATGTCTGCCCTCTTATAGCTTGTACAAGACATGAATAATTGTATGATAGCATATGAGAGAAAGAGAAATGTATCCCCTCTCACCCCTGGAGCTTCATCCTCTTCTACACCTCGCTTTAGGAATCCAAATGAAAATAATTTTCAGCCTAAAGCTATCATGCCTCGTATTTGGTGTAACTTTTGTGAGAAACACCATGAGGAAAGTACATGTGAGGTAAGGAAGAGTTCTAGAGATAAAATATTTGGTAAAATACCTAAAACTACCATCGCTATCCTAGATTTTGCAGAGTTAGAAGATGTCATGATCATCAATACTAGGAATAAATCCTATGCTTTGAAAGGAAAATATGATCCTCCCCGCAATTATTCTAGCCCAAGCCCATCCCCACCAACTTCTATTGTTCAGGTTCCTAAGGGTATTGATAGTCAAGGAATTATTCTCCCTCTCCCCTCTTCCAAATATAATATTTTAAATCAGTTGGCCAACATCAAAGCAGATGCAACCCTTCTAGACATGGTTGTCATCCCTGAACAACAAGGGCATCTAAAACAATTCATGGAAGGAAAATATTTCATTGTATCCAACCTCTCTGAAGAGGTAGATGGAGAGGATTCGTTTGTAAATAAAGTAGGTGTACATAACTTTAGATACCCTGTAAAAAAATCCCCCTTTTATATTTATGTAAAGATTATGGATAAGTTTTCCCAATGTGGCCTCATTGACAGCAGTTTGGGCCCAAGTGTAATGTCGAATATTATTATGAAATATCTAGGCTTGTCTTGTACAAATTAAAACTCCAGAAGCATTCTCTCTTATAATATTTTACAACAAATGACCATAGGTGAAATCAAAGGCGTGACCTTGGTTTTGTGTGCACACCCTGAAATAAGGACAACACTTAATATTCAGGTAATTAATATTCCAGTAAGAAACTACTCAATCATATTAGGAAGAGATTGGAAAGATTTGACAGGTGGATACCTCTCACTCGATGGGACACACTTATCCATTCCTCATAATGGTAAAAACATCATATTCCTTAGAGAGGGAAGGATTTCACCTTACATAGAAAGTGTTCCACGGCCTAATGTGAATTATATATAAGAGGACCTAGGGGTGTATTCCATCTTTGTCGAGGAGGATAACACTCCATTGGAACAAATCAACTTAGACGACGGTATGTGGCATATGCACTTTGATGGTTCATGCTCTAATGAAGGAAACACAGTTGGCATTATATTGTACTCTCCTGTGGGGAAAATTCATAACTTTTCTTATCGGTTGGAGTTTTCTTGCACAAACAATGTCACTGAATTCGAATCTTTATTATTAGGTATTGAAAACACCTATAATCTGGGTTTTGGTCGCCTTACAGTTTTTGGGGATTCCGAGATTGTTGTGAACCTTTTACGTAAGATATACTCTCCTAGCAATAAGTTGATGAAAAGATACACCCAAAATGTTTGGGCACTAATATCGAACCTACTATCTTCCAACATTACTCATGTTAAGAGGGAATTGAACTCAATGGCTAATCAGTTAGTTGTTTTTGCAGCCTCCCCTAATCAACAACTTCTGCCTCAAATGCCTGATTGTACTTTTCAGTCTCTATATCGTCCACACATCCTTGATAATATAGAATCATGGCAGGTATTCCCTAGTGATGAGAGAATCTATGCTTTCATTCAAAATGAACCTTATAAGGATAAGGAAATTATATCCATGGAAGATAACAAGATTCCTAGGGGCTTGAGTCTTCTAGAGAGTTCATTTTCATCGAGCAATGTAGGAAATAAAGAGAAAAATAAAGAAGAGGAGTCGAAAAGGAAGGTGGGTGAAACCATCTCCTTGAACATTGGAACACCCGAATCTCCAAAGAATGTTAAAATAGGTGCCCAATGTTATGATGAAAAAAAAATGAAGTTTGTGAGACTGCTTGGTGAATTTCAAGATGTTTTTGCTTGTTCTTATGAGGATCTTCATGGTTTTTATCTTGATGTTATACAACATGCCATTCCTATAAAGGAGGGCATAAAAAAAGTTAGGAAAAAACAAATACCTATCAACCCTTCACTAGAAGCGACTATCCGAAAGGAGTTGGAAAAACTCTTAAAGGCTGGGATCATATTTTCGGTCAAGTATTCTGAATGGGTTTCCAATTTGGTTCTCGTTCAAAAAACAACTGGTTAGATCAGATTATGCGTAGATTTTTGCGCATTGAATTGAGCTAGCATAAAATATCACTTTCCTCTCCCTAATATGGAAATGATTATGCAGCAAGTGGCATGGTCACAAATGAGGTCCTTACTTGATGAATTCTCTGGTTACAATCAAATCAAGGTAAAAAGGGTAGATAAATATAAAACCACGTTTATTATTCATTGGGGCACCTTTGGTTATGAACATCTACCTTTTGGCTTATCTAATGCAGGTGCCACTTTTCAAATAGCTATGCAAATATATTTTGACGATTTGATCGGCAAGATCATTCAGATCTATCTTGATGACTTAACTGTGTATTCTAAAACCCGATCAAATAATTTTGGTCATCTTAAAAACAAATTCATGCGATGCAGGAAATTTGGAATTTCTCTAAACCCTTCTAAGTCTATTTTCGGCGTTACCAAGGGAAATATCCTTGGACACATTGTCTCTAGTTCGAGAATAAGCATTGATCCTGAAAGGATTGTTGCTATCCTTAATATGCCTACTCCCACTTCCAAGAAGGAGGTTCAATATTTTATGGGTGTTATTAACTTCCTCCGTAGGTTTGTTCCTGATTTTGATGTAATGGTCAAACTGATTCATAATCTTCTTAAGAAAGACCATTCTTTTTCTTGGACATGTGATGTTGAAAAATATTTTGTAGCGATCAAGAAAGCAATCAATTCCACACCACTTTTGGTGAAGCCATATTTTGAGAAAGAAATCACGATATATATTAATGCCACAGAGGAAGAAATTTTTGCTATCCTCATGCAATGTGATGACCAAGGAAATGAAAAACCAATGGCTTAGATGAGTCAAATCTTGTCTGATGATGAATTTAAATATTCTTTTATTGAAAAACATGCTTTCTCTCTTGTTAAGTCTATTGAAAAATTTCACCACTTCATCTTAGGTAAGCATATTTTGGTAAAAGTCCCTTTACCTATTGTCAAGTTTTTTCTCTCTCAGACTTATCTTTCAGGGAAGCTCGCACATTGTCTTGCCAAGATCCAGAAGCATGATTTAACTATCGTGAATTATACCACCATCAAGGGACGTGACTTATCCCTTCACTTAGCTCAACATGTTGAAACTAGTGAATAAATTGATGAACAAGATAGTTCCCTATCAACATTATTCTACATTGATAATTAGATCCTTCCTGTGTCTGAACATCCTTGGTATAAGAATTTGGTTTACTATTTGCAAAAAAAAATATGTCCAGATAATTTAGACACTCATAAAAGAAGAAGGCTCAGTCTTAAATCTGCTAGATATGCTATTATAGGAGACTTCTTGTTCTGAAGATCTGTTGATGGTATGTTTCTTCGCTGTGTAAACAATGAGGAATAACAAAAACTGTTGCAAGAAACTCATGGTTCTTTAAATTCTGTTATTCACGTAGGAGGTCATTTTTCTGCTAAGACCACTACTTTTAAGATTATTAGAAAAGGATACTATTTTCCTTCAATCTTTCATGACTCTTATGTTTTTTCAAGATCTTGTGACAAGTGCCAAAAATTTGATGGGAAAGAACGCCTTCCAGCCATGCCGTTACAACCTGTCTTCCCAAACTTTATTTTTTCAAAGTGGGGATTGGATTTTATTGGTCCTATTAATCCTCCGTCTTTAGTAGGACAAGTCTTTATTTTGACAGCCAAAGACTATTTTACAATATGGGTTAAATATTCCCCACTTAAACATTCAACAGATGATCAGGTAATTTCTTTCCTTGAAAATAACATTTTTTCTAGATTTGGTCTTCCATTGGAAATTATTACAGACAATGGTCCCGCTTTTATTTTTGCTAAGTTGACCCAATTTTTAGCTAAGTTGGGGGTTAAACATTTCACCTCATTAGCTTATTATCCTCAAGCAAATGGGTAGGTCGATTCTACGAACAAGAATATGGTGAGAATCATCAAAAGGCTCATCAAAGATAAGCCTCATCAATGGCACACTCTCCTCACTTACGCCCTTTGGGCAGATCAAACTACCACCAAGGTGAGCACTAGTTGCACTCCTTTCCATGTTTTTTATGGTCAAGAATCCATTCTTCCTACTAAGCTGGAACTTTCCTCCTTAAGGTTAATGTTGCAGATCGAAGAATTAAATTCTTCTAATGTTTCACAAAGAATGAATGCACTCTTGGATTTAGAAGAGAAAAGGGCGTTTGCCTTGGGTAATATAAAAATGAGACAATATACTTTTAAGAAGTATTTCAACAAGAGTGTCAAGCCTGTCAAGTTTAAAGTCAATGAGAAAGTATTGTTGTGGGATTTAGCTCATGTTGATAGGGGAAGACACTCAAAGTTTAAAAAATTATGGTTGGGTCCTTTCAATATCGCTTTTGTCCTGGGTACAAACTCTTACATTCTAAAAGATTTACAAGAGCGATTTTTTTCCTACAACACTAATGGTTCTCACTTAAAACACTACGTGGAACCAACTTGAAGAGTTTAATGTTATTTGGATTATTTTGTATATTAGTAGTTCAGTTCTGTTTTTCATTTTAGAAGTTTTCATTAATGTTTTTTCAATTCTTCTTTTACGGTTTTCAATTCTTCTTTCATTTTAGTAGTTTTCCTTCTGCTGTTTGTTTTTCTATCATTCCAGTTCTATTGTTTTCAATTTTGCAGTTTCATTTCTGTTATGACATTTCTTGATTTTTTTCTTTTTGATTTCAAATTTTTGGTCAAGAACAAAATCTTGGATCAGTTCTGCCACAATGACACTCCTGCAAAGTATTGTTAGTCAATAACAATCAATCTTACATGACTGTTATGATATTCCCCTTGAAAACATCATTGAATTTGTTATATGCTTTCACTGTTGTCTTATGAGATAATTGGTTATTTCTTTCATCTGCATTCCATTTCTTCATCTATTTTGAGATTCAAAAGAGAAAATCCATACAAAATTTCTCCTTGAAGTCAAGAGAAAATTCTAGTTGAATGGTTATGCATACAGGGATAAACCCCCTCATACTTAACACTTTCCATGAGTTATTCCCAAATTCTCGGTCATTTTTCGATTAAATCCACTCATTTCCCCCTGTTGCATAATCATTTTGTTTCTATCTTATTGATCTATCGTTCTTGGTCTACAAAACCATACATTCAGGGTTCTTAATCTATTGGAAACAGATTTCCCTGTGGAGTCGCCAATTTGTTGACTATTAAAATCACAACGAGGAATTTCGCCCTCAAAGTATTGCTAAAGCCATATTATTTAAACTATGTTAATAATATAATACTATTAGGTGGGGCCCCCTTGTATACTACAGGCTCAAAGATAGTCATGTCACACATATTATGTTGTTGTTTCGATGTCGCTTACAGGGTCTTATATGGTTGACGATGTAGTCATGGTTTTATTTTTGACATAGTGATAGGTGGATGATGCTTTTTATGGGATGTTCTGTTATTCAAAGCTCTAGTTTTATGTTATGATTGGCATATATTTACAGTTGCTAAGGATGATTTTAGGGGCTAAATTTCGGTCATGGGCTAATTTTCCATGGTTTTTCCAAAAATGAGATTCGCTATTTTAAAAATGATTCGCCCAAATTCTATAGGATAAAATTATTTTACCTTAAAAATC
>SNQJ01S0035954.1:0-18344 GCA_010110895.2 Picea sitchensis | reverse complement strand
TCGCCCAAATTCTATAGGATAAAATTATTTTACCTTAAAAATCGCCAAAATTTTATAAAAACTATATAAAATACTTATAAATTTGAATATTTTTAAAAAAATATCACCAAACATTTATAGTTGACATTTGAAGGATTAGTAATATTCACCAAGGTTTCTACATTTTAAAATAAATTCCCATCCTTAAAATCATCCATGGTTGCTATGTTTAATCATGTCACCATGATTTATTACCTGGCTACACATGCACAAGAAATATGTTAGCAACAACATAAACAAAGCAAAGGGAAGAAACTTATGGAAAAAATCCTAAAGGAAAGGGCCTATGTTATGCTATGTTAGAATTTATGTGCAATTAAAAATGTGAAACATGTCAGTGTTAGTCCTAACTATTAAATGGTTATGTGATTTTCATTTGCGTTATTGTGGGTGCATATGATATGGAAATGAATTTAGTATGATATAAGGATCGGGAAAGGGTTAACGTAAATATTTTGGGTGGCGCATTGGGCAAGGAATATGGTCACAGGTTTCAATAGTATGGAAATCGATTACATGGTTTTAATGCATTAATGAGTGGTGGTTGTCATGTACTTCGGAATTGAATAGATGAGGAGATAGAAGTGACATGTAGTAAATGCATGCCACTCCATACTCCCCCCATCATGCCATCACCCTAGAATGGTTATTGTTCCATTTCAATCTACTGGTGGTTAAGCTCTGAAATACAAGCTTGGGAAGAAAATGCTCGGCCAACCCACCCCTTTTAAGCTACCCGTTGCAAGTATGGTTATTTTTTACCCATCCATGAATTACGCTCTATGTATGAATGAACAATGTATCAGTAATGCTTGGGTTTGTGTTTTCTTGAGAATTGAAACTGTGTGAATGTGTGGTTTTTCTCTTTGGAATGACTGTGTGGTTGTTCGATTTGCAAGTAAAATAATTGGTATGGTTGAGTTGGGCATTCCCTGGTTGTTCTATTGGTCAAAATCGTGATGGGGCTTTGTGGATTTTGATTTAATATGGGTATTATCGTTCTTTTTTTTGGTTGAGGGTTTCTCTTTGTGCATTCTTGTTGGTTGCTTCCTCACAGTTATGAGGATAACCCTGTCCAGTCATATTCATACTTCCATTTGGTTGTTTTGTTTTTCCAGAGTCATGGTCATGGTCATATTCACATGGTCTTGGCATCAAAGTATCTTGGAAGTCGGTCTTAGGGTGTCCATTATGCCAATATATATGCTTTGGGTTGATTGGGTGATATAAGTTATGCCTCGGATTATGCATCCCCACTGGCATTGTTATCAAATGATTCCTCTCTTAAGAAATAGACAGAGGTTATACCTCTGTGTGTTTTGGGTAACTGTCACTATCCAGTGGGCATTCGTTTCTCCTCTGCAAATGCAAGATGCACTATGTGCATCATTTTTATACCCTACCCATTGTTGTTTCCTCTATGGCTAAATGTGTGCCATTGCCCAGACTGGGAAGTTATAAAATACCCTGTGGTTGATACTATGCTTGTATCGAAGGGTGTTTTCCTATGGTTGATATGTTTTGAGGACCTCTATTTCTCTGTGTTTTTTATGACCAAGTGAACTCTTGATTACCTCTTTATATTTGTTGTGCCAGAGTCTGATTTAATAAATAAATAAAAACCCAGTTTTTCCTACCACTGTCGGGCATCCTTTTGGTTGTCAAAGATTGGTTGTAAAGTGGAGTGGTTATGAAAGTTGCATCGATTACTTTTATCGTCTTTATTTGATTAAATTGGTTGAAAATTTGTGATTGGGAATGAGTGATAATATACAGTCAAGGGATGTCTCTTCTCATTATACCTTCGATCACTGTGTTCTTACATCATGATGTTAATTGCAAGATCAAGACTACCATTGGTTTCACTAGTCCGATTGAGACCATAGAAAATTATGCAATTGATAACTTTGTTTATTTCATTATGTTTACTGTGTATCTATTATGGAAGTATCATGCATGTTTTAAATAACAGTGATGAAGCTCGGGTTTTATATTGACTATGGTTTCAATTGCAAGAAATTATTGGTTGATATGATGAGGATTGTATGAAATCGAGCATGTTTTAGAAGTCTGTTCAATTTGGAAAGGCACATGTGCATATGTTTTATTTGACCGATTGTGAATTGATGGACAATATATGATATTCTTATAGTAATGTATTATGGATAGAGGTGGATCAACTTTGTTGTGTGTTTTCTTTCGATTCTTAAAATGAAAGGAAAGAAATTAGAGACCAAGCATTCTCTTAACAGGATTGTTGAAAGTCGTTTTGATTATGAGTATGATTGCAGTCTGTGTTAATTGATAAGTTTTGAAGAATTTGAATGTGTAACAGTGAACAATTTTGATACATAGTAATTATTGAATTGGTGTTGGCATGTTTTGTATTGAATACAGAGTGATGTTTATTGATTACTTGATTTGTTTTATGAACACTATTTGTTATTTCCTTGCCATTCTCTCACTTTTCCACACATTACAAGTCCCCTCACCTTCCCATATTCACTATTCACTCCATGTTCTTAAAATTAAATTATAGTTAAATGAAAACTCTGTATTATAGCAGTTGAAGGATGGCATGAGAATGAGTTACAACGATATGTTTTGATTTACAATATAGTTGATTGTTTGACGATTTGTTGAGCAGTAATCATTATATATTCCCCTTCATTTTACCACTTTTCCTTCAATACAATCCCTCATATATCCCAGAACCCTTATTCACCCCCTTCTCATTGACAAGTATTAAATGATTTTATGGATTGGATTGCATGAGTCTGATGTGTCGTTGAGCCAAACTTTGTTTCATATTTAAAGAGATGTCATGTATGGTTTGTTGAAGAAACTAGTTGCTAATAAGTAATGCATACATGAATGAGATTTTTTAGCAGAGGTAGCCATGGCCAGGGTAACATAAGAAGAGGAAATTGAAATAGGGTCCCTAGAAGGCCAAGGTTTTCTATACACTTTGATGCAGACTCACAAGAGTTGAGCCAGTTATTTCAAGCTGGATTTTTTAACTGGATTGGACAAGGATTGGTCCAACCTAGGCTAGAAAGGACTCCTTTCCAATCCCCACATGTCCTTGGTATCCCGGTTACCCCTCATGTCTCATTACAACCTGAAGTCCCTAAAAATGACGGATGTCAAGAGATTTTCTAGCCAACAATCTCCCAACATCGTGGTTGGGACAATTTATCTCTACCTCCTCCTCTTCCACCTGTTAACTGAATTTTCCAAGCTGCCCATACACACTCACCAGTATAGTCTTCCCATGCAAGCAAGAGGTTAAAACCCGAATCCCACCATGCACCTGATAAAGGAAAAGTTGTCGTTGCCCCCTCCTTTCCATTAAATGACTCTGCCAAATCCATTTCATCCCACATGAATTTGAGAGATGATTGCTCTCATGTTATTAGTGAGATTAGGCCTAAAGTATCCACACAACCTAAGGCAAATTCATAGAAATCAAAGGGAGAAAACAAAAACAAGGGGAAAGTTGCTTCCCAGAGTGGAAAATATGGTTTTTAAGTGTTTTTATTTATTTATTGTTGAGAACAGTTGACTTCTGAAATCTTTGGACAACACATTATTGTTTGGATATGTGGATATTATATTTTTAGATATGATCTCAAATATCATTGATATAAATTGTCAAATTATGAGAGTTATGATGGGAGACACAAGGAGGGATATGTTTGATTTATTAATTGTTTGTGTTTTGGCTTGTTAAAGGAACTAGTGGGAGTCAGAAGGGGTCCCACCTAGTATTTATTATTTATTAAAGGCCCTTATTATTATTTTATTAATTTTCCCCCCTTAACTAAAAAGTTGGTTGAGTTTAGTTAACTTAACTAAAGAATTATTTTAACTACTTAAACTAATTTTGATTACTTAAAGGAAAAAAGAGAAGGAAGAACAAAGGGAGAATAGAAGGAGAAAACATACTAAGGTCTGCTCTTGAGTTTTATTGAGATAATTCAGTTTTCATTCATTGAAAGCCTAATTCACTTTTATGATAGCATGGTCCTATTGTAGACAACAAGATTCAAGGTTGAATTACATCATTCAGACACTTGTTTTTCAGAGGTGTTGATCTATCTTTGATAGTCTGTGTAGACTTGTCTGTTTGTGAATTAAAATTCATGACTGATAAAGGCTATGTGTAGAGTCAAGTGGGAAGCAATCTGTGGAAAGATGATCGATCTTTTAAAGTTCAGTTTTTAACTTCTGTCAGAAATCTTTTTGTATGGTTTTCATTAGGGACATCTAAGTTTGATTTTGGTCCAAACTTTCTCAGGGAATTTTGTAAAGAGAACGATTATTTTGATAAATTGGAATGGAATAAGTGATTTCTTTATGTTTCATCTATGTTGATTTTTTACTTGGTATTTTTACTTTTGTCTCTACATTTATTTCTGCATCTGTTATATTCAGAAAATTACTTAAATATTGAATTTTTCAGTAATTCTTTCATTTATAAAATATTCAGCCTAAGCCTTTGTAACCAATACTTGTGTATTAGGAAACAATTTTTGATGGCTATAAACATAGGATGATATTCCCATCTATCTTTCTTTAGCCAAGTAAGATCTGAAAATTCTTGAGTAAGATCATTTCATATATTTTCCTCAATACTCATGTCTGGACATAAGATCTAATGGTCTAGATCAAACCTCAGAACCAATCCAGTGGTTGTGGTAGCTCCTCCTGCTCCTCTTAGAAACTCTCCCTTTGACGAAGGATTTTTGAATTCTCAAATGGTTAACCTTTGATTCTCCAATGATCCAAACCATTGGGTCTCAACTTGCTCTACACCTCCTAAGCTTGAGATTTGGGAAAATCTCCCACACACCCCTTGTGCTCGTTCACCAAATTCTAGGACTTAATAGTCTCTTGGCCTCTGCCTGCCTCGCATAGACTCTGTGCATACTTTCACTACCTCTCCTGAGCTTAACAAACTCCTTTTTCAAGGAGACTCGAAACAACTGGAAGTGTCAACATGCACACGTGAAACTTTTCCCAAGGTCGATGAACTTATAGTTCATTTGTTGTAACTTGAGCCACTACAAGGCTTGAGAATTTATGTGTACAAACAATATAGTTCCTTACTTCCTTAAATAAAAATTCAAGAAAATATAAAGGGGCACAATCTAATCATCAAGCAAAACATGCACATCCCTGAAACATTCACAAGATATCCAATTTTATTTTATAGTTACAGTTCAATTACACAGGGTAATATAATACTTATCTATTACTAGTTGCAGCCAACTAACTGACCGCGAGTGTTCGCCTTTCCACCCAACCATAGCATCAGAGGAATTAATTATTAGTGTTATGGCCACCCCTGTGCCAAGCCATGATATCACTATGGAATTTATGCCCATTCTCTGATATCCTTTCTTTGTCACAACTTCTGCGAGGTTTTTCGAATGCTTCCTCAACATCAAGCTCGTGACCTCCTACTTAGGTCTTGTTCTCTGAAAAATATCATATATTTATTTCTCTATCACGACCTCATAAAGGTTTATCATATGATGCCTCAACATCAAGCTTGTGGCCTTCTGTTCATTCTCAGCTGAATATCTCCACGTGTTCTCCTCTCTTCTTTGTATTGTCTTCAGTTTGCGCATCCCCTTTTGTGCTTACACTCTTGTCTGGTGTCTCTCCTACTCTATGCAGGGTCTCACCCCCTCTCTCCCTCTGCATTATCTATGTGTGTATGTTTTTCTACCTATCCTTCCCAGGGAGGTTCTCAACCTATCTTGTTCCTTTTGTCAAAAGAAAACTCGGGTCAGTCTAGGCCTGCAAGAAAAACTGACCTATGTGGTACTTCGGGCTAACATTCTACACTCAAACCATGCTTCCATTCATGGGGTGGTTGATGGCTCAACCACCATTCCTTTCTTCATTAACTGATTCCTCCTTGGGATCCAGAGGAGGTTTATTATTCCCCAACAAGTGGAAACCTTGGGGTCATTCACATAATGGACCCTCTCTATTTTTCCCATTTCTTTCCTCTAGTGATACCATGGCTACTACTTCAAGGCTTCACCCCCATAGTCAGTCATTGGAAGTCAATAATACATTGACAGTGTTCTCATTCCATAACATGGTAATTACAATTAACGATTAATTACAAGCTATGGGAAACATGGGTGTTACATTAAACATGTTAAATCATGGTTGGTACAACTAGCCACTGGAACTAAAAGAAAAGTAACAAAGGTCATACTAGCATGCCAATTCATTATAAATGGATTTCCCACCCAAGTGAACCTAAACATACTTCCTTTAGAATCTTATGACTTGATCATTGGCATGGACTGGTTGGATGCCCATAAAGCCAAGTTGGACTGTTACAACAAAATTTTGGAGTGTGAATATGGAGAAGGAAGAAGGATAACCTTACAAGGGATTCAAAATCCTATCTCAGTGAGAAGAATATCGGCCCTCCAAGTGAATAAGTATTGTAGAAAGGGATGCTCCTTGTATGCAATACAAGTGTTGAACTCTGTCGAAAACAACAAACCCAGCCTAGAGGACCATCCCATATTAAGAGAATATAAATATGTATTCCCAAAAGATGTGTGAGGTCTACCTCCAAGAAGGAATATTGACTTTTCACTTGTACCAGGAGCAGTGTCAATGTCTAGAACACCCTACATAATGAGTACACTAGAGCTAGTTGAACTCAAACTACAAATAAAGAAGATGTGGGACAAAGGATACATTCGACCTAGTGTGTCTCCATGGGGAGCACTAGCCTTTTTTGTGAAAAAGAAGGATGGAACACTCAGATTGTGCATAGATTATAGACAACTCAATAATATGACCATCAAGAACAAGTATCCCTTACCAAGGATCGATGACTTTTTTGACCAATTAAGGGGTGATACGATCTTCTCCAATATTGACTTGAGGTCTGGATACCATAAGGTCCTAATTAAATATTAAGACATCCACAAGACATCCTTTAGGACAAGATATGTTCACTATGAATTTGTGGTGGTGTCATTTGGGCTTACCAATGCACCAACAAATTTTATGTGTTTAATGAACAATGTACTAAGAAATTTCTTGGATAGGTTTGTGTTGGTTTTCATTGATGATATCCTAATCTATTCCAAGAATAGGGAAGAGAATGAATAACATATCAAGATAGTACTTCAAGTACTAAAAGAACATCAGCTCTATGCTAAGCTTAGTAAGTGTCAATTTTTCCAGAAATAAGTCCATTAATTAGGCCATGTTATTTATGAGGAAGGAGTGGCAGTTGATCTTGACAAGATTAAAGACATCATGGATTGTTCTACCCCAAAGGATGTATCTAATATCATATCCTTTATGGGCATAGCAGGATACTATAGGAGGTTCATAAATGGATTCTACAAGATTATTTTCCCAATCACCTAACTTCAGAAAAAGGGGGTTAAATTCATTTGGACATCATAATGTGAAGAAATATTTCAAGAGATGAAATAACTTATAACCAATGCGCCTGTGCTGAATATTTGAGACCCAAACAAGGACTTCCTTATGTGTACAGATGCCTACAAGGAAGGGCTCGGAGGAGTCCTTATGCAAGAAGGAAATGTGATTTTCTACGGATCTAGAAAATTGAATGAACATGAAGTAAATTATGTGACCCAAGATGTGGAATTGGATTCCATAGTGAACACTTTAAAAATGTGGAGGCATTACCTTTTAGGCAGAATATTTGTTCTTATGACGGACCACAATGGGTTGAGATATTTGTTTGACCAACCAAAACTTAATGTGAGACAAGCTAGGTGGATGGCTCTCCTTAGTGAGTTTGATTTTGAAATCAAACATATCAAAGGAAAGGAGAATAAGGTGGTTGATACCCTTAGTAGAAGTATGAAAGTGGTTCACTTGGAAGTTGCAAGCGCCAGTGAATTAGACATGAAAGAGAGAGTCAAAAGTGCACAAGAAACATATGAATTTTTCAAGACCGTGACATCATACCTAAAGAAAAATCCCATAGGGCTGAAGTATGAAGGCTATCAGATGTTTAATGATGGACCGCTAACTTATAAGGGAAGATTGTATATTCTGAATTGTGATGACTTGAATAGGTTCATAATGGATTAACTATGTTAGCACTCTGTAAATTTTGTCTGGCTGATAGACAAACGACAGAGGTAATTGTTTAAACCTACTTTAGAGCTAGGAACTAGCCTTCTCAACTCAGAGAGGGCTCTCTCATGTCACTATGTATTTATTTGGCAATCGGTGTCTAGATTTAGTTTTTTGTGGGGGGGTTTATAAGGTTGCTGGTGGAGAAAGGGAGGAACACTTAGGCATATGGAGTAAAAAATGAACAAAGCAATGGCAAACCATTAGAAATATTCAGAGGAGAAAGGCTAAATGAGGCAATGAATCTAAGTTATAAATTGAGTTTAAGCAAAGTGGTAAGAAGAAGGGGGAAACAAATAATTGCATCAGAGTACTATTGAAATGAATTATGAATCAACTAGGGATAAAAGTACACAGTTTAAACAGCTTAGGTCAAGAGAATCATAAGAGAAATGCTGGACCTTTAACTCTCTAATTTAAACAGAAGAAAATGTAGATGGAAATTTAAAGACACAAGAAATACACACTGTGAGAGAAAACTGAACTCATATCACAACCATTAGAATCTTTTCGTAAAAATTTCAGAACGTTTCTGCACTATATATTCAATTTAGCTCCAGGCAATTACAATGTCCTCCTGCCAAGAGGGCAGGTCCCTCTCCTATCAGTCTTTTTCATTTATCTTTGGAATAATATAAATAGACAAACTACATCTAAGATTCAAAATGAATCAACTTCCCCATAGTCCCAAAAATAGACATCAGTTACAAAAAAGGAGTAACGTATAACAACTATACTCCTATTTTCTAGGGAGCACTATAAAACAAAACTGACATATTTTAGATTCTCACTTTGAACTCCACATGTCTATATCATTACAAAATTTTTGGAAAAATACTTAATTTAGCTTGAAAACTATTTCATATTAGAAATTTCTTCCTTTAAAGTGTTAAGCCATGCAGGTTGATTTTCTCCAACGCTCTCAATCATCTCATCTTTAATCTCCGTCTTCTGTCACTTGCTCTTCTTCCTCTTGACAACTTGCATATGGTGCTCATCTGCGTATCTGTTGATGATTAAATCCTTCATGATGGGATTTAATCTGACCTCTTTATTCGTTTCTGGCTCTTCTGCAGACTTTGTATGAAATTTCGTTGCTAATATCCATGCAATCGACTTTTCTTTCTTCTTTAATGGTAAATTTGTCATATTAGTTGAAAATCCCGGTTCATTGGGGACCATTTGATCTGTCTTATCCATCGCTCCCAGTTTTCCAGAAAATATGATCTTATCTCCCTTAATTTTACCAAAATTAAGAAGTCGATTCGGTTTGTAATTATCCCGTTCAGGAATGGAATGTCAATTGCCCAAAACAGAGTAATGTCTTTCTCATTTTTAAATGTAGTCATCATTTAGAACCAATCATAGGTTACTAACGAAATTACCAATGAGGGCTATGGCTTATCGCATTCAACCTTTGAGTTCAAATGATGAGCTTTCACATCAATCCTTTGGCGGCGTTCACTTGGAATCAAATAGACGAAAAATACTCGAACAAGTGCTTCGAGGTGATTTGACTAGCCATCAACCCTCCTTTTCCGCGTGTGATATTTGGACTTGACACATTCAATGATGTCTTGACACATGACATCGAGGTGTATTTTAGCAGTTTTGAGCTCAATCGCTTTTCCCCCCGATATCCGTCTAGGGGCACCACATAGCTTCGACGCAAAACCATGGTATTTTGATCGGCCCGCCTTCTCAAGGGTTTAAACCTCGAGCTATTTCTAGGCCCGATGAAACTTATGACCATTGATCAATTGCACCCGTGATTTGCAGTTCGTCGGATCCAATCAATATCAGATCTCTTCCATACTTATCCCACCTGCCATATGTAGCTCCATCCTGCCATTCTATCACTCTTTTATATTGATTTGGCACCCTGTTGAATCTTGAGTTTTGGGTTAAAAGAAATTAGTATGGTGATAACATAGGCTCCAACTGGGGATGTTATCCTCCCTGCGAGGTAGAAAACAATGCGTATACATAATGCCTCATCCATGTGTTGATCCAAAAGCAGGTGCTTGCCTTGTTCTACCCTGGAAATCAAACTCCAGATACATTGCTAAAACTCTAACTAAGTAATTTATTTGGAAATTCTAAATTTGAAAAAAGTTGGATCACCAAGATTATTTTCACCTCCCTATCCTAACTGCTGAAATGAAATACCAATCAATTGAAATGAAAATTCCAGTGAAACCATGCCAATGCTTCACCTACTTCTCGTTTAATTTTCATGTTCTTGTTCCAAATCCTATTTATCAACAACTCATTTGAGAAGCTACGTTTAGATCTAAATCTTAGAATCTCAAAAATATTATTTTGGTTTATCGTTTCTAGAAAAACTGCAAAGGGATTTTCCAACACGTGCGTAAAATGATAGACATATATCATTTCTTCCACTGCATCCTTATTCTCAGGCGATTCATCTTGTAGATTTCCGTCAAAAGGCTGAAAAATATGTTGACAATGTTTTGAATAACAACCTTCCGAATCAAAGGACAATTCTGACTCAAATGAAACTTCTGGTACAAAGCAATCCATATCTAATACTTCCATTGATTTCTCATCTCTTTCATTCCTAAGCTCATAACCCACCACCAACTATAGATTCTGATTGCAAAGATACTCTATATAGCATGCCATGGGGTCATGAAACACATGAGGGCACATTTTGTTTTTAGGAGTTAAGACAGAAAAACAAGTTCCCCTCACAAGTGTTTTTTGTACTTGCTATACTTCTTCAATCCTGAAAGTATTTTCAAATGAAATCACGGCCATAGGTTAGTCCATCTTTTCATGAATCTCAATAGAAACATTCATACATCCTTGAACATCTTCAAATATGACAGCCATTTTATGTGCATCAAGGTTGTCTTCTTGTTCATCAAACAATTCTGATTTGGTTTTATTAAACTTCTGGAAATTTGTTTGAGGACTGTCATTTTGACTTTCAGATGAACTAATGGAAATAAGTTCATGATAAAAAATTTCTTGCAAATATGAAAAGCTAATATCATGCACTATTTCACAGTCTAGGATGTTCATGGATGCATTTTTAAAATCATGATTTGCAGAGGGATCAAATGCAACAATTGCCTTCTCATTACCTTTATGTATTTCTGATTGAAAAGTAGCATATCCTGATTTGTTGCTTTCTTGAAACTCCATAGAAGTTGTTTGTATACTGCATGAAATTTCTATAGATGCAGTTTCGAAATCCTCATCCATGTTTAGGCCACTTAGAAATTCAGCAATCACATCATTCATAGGGGAAGAAAGACAAATTTGAAACAATTTGTCTTGTTGGAAGTCTTGTTGAATCTCTTCATCAAGTTCAGGAGAAGAAAAATGGTTTTTTATTATAATCCCTTGGTCATATTGATCTATTTTCTCATGATTTTTTTTTAACCATTCAAAGGAAGAAAAGCATAACAAAAGATTCTCTTTATTTGCAAGTCTACTACTTTCTTCGAATTTAATGTCATACCTAGAGGGTTTTGATCTGAAACATTACTGACACTGTGTTTGAGCACTTTGAAAGAAGAGAAACATAATGGAAAGGTTCCTATCTGTGATTTAAGCATTTCTTCATTGTCATATGCACCCTTTTCTATGTCTTTGAGTTCTAAACATACTTTTTTTCATCTTCACTTTCGACCGATGGATGCAATTCCTTGTCAGTTTGTTCCAGTGAATCAATGTGACTTGGCATCAACACACACTCTTTTCCCTCAATGATGACCTTAGAATTTTCTTTCAACAATTTAAATGAAGAGAAGCGTAGAGGTAAAGAATTTATTTGAGTTGATTTAGAACTTTCCTTTTTTCAACTGTGATATGTAAGCTGATAGGTCTCACTATACTGTTGAAAATGAACATTTTCAAGGGGAGAAAAGAAAGTTGGAAAAAATTCAACCTCATAATCATCGTCATATTCATCACATACATGAAAACAAGCAACATCTGCAATGTTATTTAGCAAGAAAAAAAAATAAGAGTATCAATTTTCTCTTCAACAGATTGAATTGCAAACCCATTTTCTTGACCATCCGCAAATGAATACATGAACCAATCAGCCTCATTATTATCCTGGGGTGAATCAGGAACCATATAAGTGTTTTTTCCTTTAATAAGTGGAATATCATCCTCTACAAAATCATTAGAATTCAAAGTTTCAAGAGGAACAAAAATGTTATCAATTTTATGCTCCAGATTCCAGTCAACAGTTTTCAGTTCATATCCATTTTCATGACCTGCAACACCCAACCCTTCATTTCTAATCTGTCTACATGCTAGGATATTATGCTTAATTTCCTGAGCATCACTAAACGTTTTATGTAAGGTCTTAGGTTTTCTTTCCATCAGGAGGAAAGACATGTCTGAGTGAAGAGTGGTGGCACACTAAAGCATAGAAACAACTTCAGTAGGTTGAATTTATTTGGGAAAATCATAATAAATACTGGAAAACCTTCTATTGAAAGTGGAAATAGTCTCATTGCTTTTCTCTTTCAAGGCATAAAATTATGTAAGCTGCAGGTCTAGAGATTTCTTCTTACCCCAAAACTTCGAAAAGATATTCTTCAATTCTTCCCCTGAGATAATTGTCTCTGGTTGCAAATGTTTAAACCATTCTTTGGTATCTCCTCTCAAGGATTGAGAGAAATCCCTCATACACACAACGTCATGGTCAATCTCAAATAAGTCTATAAAATGCTCAAACCTTTGGATGTGTTTTTCAGTTGTGATGGCATCATGTTCCCCATCAAACATAGGTAGGTACTCATAGTGCTTTGGAGAATGAAGGATGTGAGGTAACTTCAAAGGTGTGTATCTGTGCTGGGTCTTGGACGGTGTTGGATCAAGTGAAATGTTAGTTTTGATTTTTTCTGGCTTGTCAACTTGGTTGGGGTTATCATATGGATTATATGGGATATTTTGATCAAAATTGTTAACAAATTGATGGGATATCTGTATAATTTTGAGTGGAGGGTATGCAACTTCAGGATTATCATGATCATCATTTGCATGTGGTAGATGAAGAAAAATGTGTTTAACATGTTCGAGAAAATACCAGAGGTAATCTACAATGAACCATACAATGTTTTGGAAAAAACTTGATCTGAATTACTTATTTTCTTCCGTGACTCCTTTTCATACCTTTGTCAGGAGTTCCATATTTGAGTAGTGGAGTCTCCATTGATATTTTAGAAGTTAGATTCTGCATTGAGAGTGGAGTCACCAGTTAAAATTTAAATTTATGGACTCTTCTAATAGTGGAATCACCTTCAAACTGATTTTTTGATGTGTGGAGTCGCTAGAGGAGGAACATAGCCAATATGTGCCTAAGTGTCTTCTTCTCTCAGACCTTAGAACTCAACCATGTCGTACTTTCCCAGGGAAAATTTTTCAATTCCGTCCCCCGCAACAACGCCAAAATGTTAACACTCTGTAAATTTTGTCTGGATGATAGACAAATGACAGAGGTAATTGTTTCAACCTAATTTAGAGTTGGGCACTAGCCTGCTCAAATCAGAGAGGGCTCTCTCGTGTCACTAGGGCTCTCTTGTGATCATAGAAATAAGTTCATGGTCACAATTTTCTTGCAAATGTGAAAAGCTAATATCATGCACTTTTCACAGTATAGGAACACCACCAAGTGAATGCCGCCAAAGGATTGATGTGAAAGCTCATCATTTGAACTCAGAGTCCAAATGTGTAAGTCGTAGTCCTCACTGGTACTTTCGTCTGTAACCTATGATTGGTTCTAAATGATGATTGCCTTTAAAAATGAGGATGACATTAATTTGTTTTGGGCAATTGACATTCCATTCCTGAACGGGATAATTACAAAATAAATCAAATTCTTAACTTTTGTAAAATTAAGGGAGATAAGATCATATTTTCTAGAAATTTGGGAACGATGGATAAGACAGATCAAATGGTCCCTAGTGAACCATGATTTTCAACTAATATGAAAAATTTATCATTGAAGAAGAAAGAGAAGTTGGTTGCATAGATATTAGCAACGAAATTTCATACAAAGTCTGTTGAAGACCCAGAAACGGATAAAGAGGTCAGATTAAATCCCATCATGAAGGATTTAATCATCAACAGATATGAAGATTAACACCATACACAAGCTATCAAGAGGAAGCGGAGCAAGTGACAGAAGACGGAGATTAAAGCTGAGATGATTGAGAGCATTGGAGAAAATCAACCTGCATGGCTTGACACTTTAATGGCAGAAATTGCTAATCTAAAATAGTTTTCAAGCTAAGTTAAGTATGTTTCAGAAAATTTTGTAATGATATAGACATGTGGCATTCAAAGAGAGAATCTAAAATATGTCAGTTTTGTTTTATAACGCTCCCTTTAAAATAGGAGTACAGTTGTTATACGTTACTCCATTTTTGTAACTGATGTCTATTTTTGGGACTGTGGGGAAGTTGATTTGTTTTAAATCCCGGATGTAGTTTGTCTATATATATTATTCCAAAGATAAATGAAAAAGACTGATCAGAGAGGGACCTACCCTCTTGGCAGGAGGACATTGTAATTTCCTGGAGCTAAATTGAATATATAATGCAGAAACGTTCTGAAATTTTTATGAAAAGATTCTAATGGTTGTGATATGAATTCAATTTTCTCTCACAGTGTATATTTCTTGTGTCTTTAAATTTCCATCTACATTTTATTCTATTTAAATTGGAGATTTAAAGGTCCGAAATTCGTCTTATGACACTCTCGACCTAAGCAGTTTAAACTGTGTTCTTTTCTCCCTAGTTGATTCAGAATTCATTTCAATAGTACTCTGATGCAGTTATTTCCCCCCCCCCCCTTCTTCTCACCACTCTACTTAAACTCAATTTATAACTCAGATTCATTGCCTCATTTAGCCTTTCTCCTCTAAATATTTCTAATGTCCTGCCATTTCCTTGTTCATTTTCGAATCCATATCCCTAAGTGTTCGTCGCTTTCTCCTCCAACAACCTTATATAAACCCCCAAAACAAACTAAATCTAGCCATCGATTGCCAAATAAATACCTAGTGACACGTGAGACACCTCTCTTAGTTTCGCATGCTAGTGCCCAACTCTCAAGTAGGTTGAAACAGTTACCTCTGTCGTTTTTCTGTCAGCCGGACAAAATTTACAGAGTGCTAACAAACTACACAAAAGACCATATACTGGTCATCCTGGTTATCAGAAAATGATCATAGCCACTAGGAAACTATTTTATTGGCCCAGACTAAAAATGGACATAGTTGATTACTTAGCTAAATGTCTAGAATGTCAGTAAGTCAAGGCAGAGTACCAACACCCATCAGGTCTGTTGCATCCCCAACCAATTCTCGAATGGAAATGGGAAACCATCTCCATGGATTTCATCACAGGATTACCAAAATCAACCAAACAGAACGACGTCATCCTAGTAGTCGTGGACAAACTGAGAAAGGATTCTCACTTCATACCCATAAATTCAACTTGCAAGGCAATATACATTGCCAGTATTTTCATGAAGGAGATATTTAGACAGCATGGCATGCCGAAAGAAATTATATCCGACAGAGATAAAAAATTTACTTCAAATTTTCGAAATATTTTTTTGTTGGTTTTGAAACAAAATTGCTCTTTAGTACAACCTATAACCCTCAAAATGATAGGAAGGCAGAGAGGGTAAACCAAGTGTTAGAAGAAATTCTTAGGATGCATGTAATGCATCAACCCAAGAAGTGGGAAGACTACCTACCACTGTTATAATTTGCCTACACCAATGGCCATCAAGAGTCATTAAAAATGAGCCCTTTTGAAGCCCTCTATGGAAGACAGTGAAACATTCCAATCAGCTGGAATAACCCAGTAGAAAGAGTTACAATCATACCAAATATGCTAAAGGAAATTGAACAAAAATTAATTCAGATTAGACAGAATCTGAAAATATCCCAAGATAGACAAAAGAGTTATGCAAATAGGAAAAAAACTCCTAGAGAATTCAACGAAGAGGATCATGTGTATCTCCAAGTTAGAACCAGGAAAATCTCTTTGAGGATGGGAGATTTTTCCAAGCTGGCACCTCAGTATTGTGGACATTTTGAAGTGTTGAATAGAGTGGGACTAGTAGCCTATAGGCTAGCACTTCCTCCCACAGTGAAGGCACATAATTGTTTCCATGTTTTGATGTACATGATTCTAATCATATTATTGACTGGTCTGTGATTCAGGTGGAACCCAAGGGATAATTCCTACTAGAAACTCCATGCATAATAGATAGGAAGGAAACCCCACTCAGGAATAGAGCCATTGCATAGGTCAAGGTGCAATGGAAATACTTTGGCTCAGATGAGGCTACATGGGAGGGGATTGTAATACCTATGTTTCCCTCAGTTTGTAAATATAACTATAATTGGCCAAGAGACTATGGCAGACTATATATGTGTGAATGTTTGATTTGATGAACCCTAATATAAAAGGGTCAATGTATGTATTTTTTGTTAATTAATAGAAATTGGATATGTGTTGCACAACTGTTGAAAGGGAGGAGTTTTCCAAGATAGACCATGGATTCTATAAGAGAGATGGTGAGGGAAACCAAGAATGGTTGAGATGACCCTCACCAAACCAGTACTTACTGTTGGTTGTGGAGCCTGATTATCTTCCTGATTTAGAGGTCTTTTACTTTCAGCCGTGTTTATACGCCATGAAGTATTTACACCCCAGAAGTATGTACATTCTTCCATTTGGGGGAGTGCAGAGGGGGAGTACCCCCTCTGCGGGGTCCAGGGGGGCTATTCCCCTGGCTGGGGGGTCTGGGGGAAAGCGGGCCCCCAGCGGGGGTTTGGGGGTGAAGCCCCTGAAGCAAAAATTGCCTTGTAAAAGTATATTGTAATTTCATTGTAAATCTAGACCGTTCATTATAAGGTCACGGATCTAACGATAGAGATTATGTTAGGGTTTTTTGCCATAGAAGGAAACCCTCTTTTATGAGGGAAATGTATTGTGGCTATGTATGTTGACGAGTATTGTATTTTGAGAGAGGAGACTATGAGAGAAAGAAGAGGACGTTACAACAGGTTTTGTTGTAGGTTGTATCCCTTCATTTTGCTGGATAATAATAAAGAAAGGACCTGGAAATTTCTCTGGTGGACATAGCCCAAACTGGGTGAACCACGTAAATTTGTGTCTCTCTTGTATTGTGTATCTTCTGTGTTTTGTTTCCGCATTTGTTTTATTTTATTGCTCTGCAGTCCTGTTTTTCTAACAACTGGTATCAGAGTATAAGGTAACTCGCAGGAAAAGAGGGTTCCTGGTTCGAGTGGGAGCAATGTCGGAAGATGGAAAGTTTAGGGTCGAGAAATTTAATGGCCAAAACTACCAGTTATGGAAGATGCAGATGGAAGATTATTTATATCAGAAGGATCTATTTCTACCATTGAGCGGAGTAGCAAAGAAGCCAGTGGCCATGAAGGACGAAGAATGGGAGATTCTTGAGAGAAAGGCTCTAGGAACGATACAGCTGAGCCTAACAGCGTCGGTGGCTTTCAATATCTCGAAAGAAAAGACAACGAAGGGTTTGATGGACGCATTGGCCAAATTGTATGAAAAACCCTCGGTGTCCAATAAGGTATTTCTAATGAAGAGATTATTTAATATGAAGATGTCGGAAGGTGGGTCTGTTGTAGATTATTTAAACGAATTTAATACGGTTACTAATCAACTAAGTTCTATAAAAGTGGACTTTGATGATGAGGTTAGGGCTCTTCTAATCTTATTCTCATTGCCAAAAAGATGGAATGGCTTGGTCATGACTGTAAGTAACTATGTCTCTAGTTCAAATACTTTAAAATTTGATGATGTTGTTGGTGTTATCCTTAGTGAGGAAATGCGATGGAAAAGAACAGGTGAGACATCAGGTAATGTGTTGAACATGGAGAACAAGGGAAGACAAAAGGATAGAGGAAAGGGCTCATGGAACCGTGGGAATTCTAGGAAGGGCAGATCCAAATCTAGACTTGGAAAGATAGAGTGCTAGAATTGTGGGAAGAAAGGAAATCTAAAGAAAGACTGCAGAGCTCCAAAGAAACAAAGAGATGGACAGCAAGAGAGAAATCAAGAAGCAAATGTAATAGGTGATGTGTTACA